>JBBMHQ010020003.1:0-32362 GCA_037834295.1 Postelsia palmaeformis
TCGTGACCCCGGATCTGAGTTACGACTGAAGAGGGAGAGAGAGAAGAAGGGCGAAGATAATAAATGGGATGGATAAATAAAAAAAAAAAAAATGTCAACACAAACATCTCAACGAAAGCCCGAAAGCCGATGCCGCCGGTACTCGGTGTGAACGCTACTTGAGGCATGCCCCAAGCGCAAAAACTCTTCAAAACGCCCAATTATTTCTACACCAAGAGATATGGCGTGTGGATACAATATCCTATATCTAAGACAAGATATTACGATGAGATCCACAAAATCTGCTACATTTCTCACACCGGTTGTTTTTTTTCCAGAGTATTCGTCGGGAATGTTCCCGCCGTGTTTTCTCGTCTACCGTAGGCGGAGCCGGTACTAGGCGGAATTACGCCGTAAATCGCGGTTCCGTCAACCGCCGAAGGCGGTACCTCCGAAAAAATATATATCGCTGTACCGCCTAAATGTTCCCGCCATCTTGCCAAACCGCCGAAAAAGTACCGCCATATTGCAGACCGCCAAAAAATTACCGCCACATAATGCAGACTGCCCCAGTTTGCCGGCACAGCAGTAGGACTACAGGTTGCCCACAGGCGCGCATGAAGCTGGAGTTCAAAGCTATACACTTTTTTTTTCTTCTTCTTGTTTGTTTTTTTTCTTCTTGCTATTTTCCTTTTTTTATTGTCTTCTCATTTTTTCGTTTTGTTGGTTTCTTCTTTGTTTATTTTTATCCTTTTCGGCAGAACCTTTTTTTTCTGCTGCTTGCTGTCGACGCGTGGCCACAGAGCACAGACGCACCACACAGCGCAGCGCGTGTAGTCCAGCAGTACAATAAGCACTTTAGACGCGAGCGTGAGTGGTACTCCTAGTAGTGGAGAGGCTGATGCGAATGCTAGTGCTGCTGATGGTGCGGGGGCGCCCGCTTTGGGCAATTCGATGGTTGTGAGCGATCCGGTCCCCACCATCCGAAACTGAAGCCATGGTCGATAACATAACCGCCATATTTGGTACTACCAAAAACCGCCGGAGGCGGTACCGCCAAATATATTGCGAATCGCCGACAAAATTCCCGCCATTATTCCCGGTACCGGATATCGCTCAAGGCCGCCGAAAAACATATTCCGCTGTACCGCCTGAATGTTCCCGGCATATTGCGGTACCGCAAAAATTGTTCCCGGCCAAAAAAACGGTCCCGGCGACTACCTCTGCTTTTTTCGGCCTCTATTTTTTTCATGTTTCTGTCACGGGCAAGACGAAGAGATTCATTACTGTATCAACTTGTTTTCCTTTTTTTTCGTCAGTTTGGGTCTTGAACAATTTTCGGGTATGTTCAAATGTGCCTCAGCTCCAGAAAAAAAAATGAGTGGTGCGGTGCAGTAATTATTCCCCCGGGAAGACTTTGATGAAGCACGTCACGTGTCAATTTTCAGATCGAATTTTGTGAAAACGGGCTGAGAATATGCGTGGAACCCTAAGAAGCTGCTCTTGGCCAGCCCAGTCTGTACTATACTCGAAGAGCTCAACCAACGCGACGAAAAACAGGATTGATTGCAGGCATTCTCATCTCCTACTACTACTCTCGTATATACCAGGTACCAACTACGCGAAAAAAAACGTACCGCCAGCAAAGCTCGTAGAAAAGACTGTTTTGATCACACTCTGTCCGAAAACCTATACCTGGTACATTGTTATTAGTCCTACTCATCGTACCTGCCCCTCCTGCCCCTTGGGTCGTGTACACTCTATTGCACATAATCATCGCCATGCATGTACCTACGCCTTGCGTCGTCCATACTCCCTTTTACCTGTATGCTGGTACTACTGCTGCTGGTGTACCTGGTACCTGATTCTGACGAAAGGTCCTGCGGGAGAGAGAGAAGTTGACGAATACACAAGACAGCGACAACTACTGCTGCACGGCACACAGCAGAAGTGCGTAGAGCAGTAGCGGGCATACATATTTCGCCTTGGGCATCCTCTAAGCCTTTCGGCGGGATCGATCACGACAGCAAAAAGTGTTCCTGTTATTACGTTTTCCCTCGGGCAACCTCTCGCCCCCAAGAAGACGGATATGTGTCGTAACTTCGAGGCCGCCGTCTATATTCGCTGGCATTACCCGATACAAAGCTGGTTGGCCGTGGGTTGGTTTCCTGTTGGGGTCGATTGCCCATCGCCGCATGCCCGATGGACAAAAACAGGATATTTCCTCAGATGAATGATGCCGCTGCTGTGTACTGTTCTAGATTAGATTTCTATTCATATTAGGATAATATCAGAGCCCCGTTCCCGGATCTTAAAGACTTCCATAAATCTAGAACTGCAACAACCCGGGAACGCACACGGACATCCCCCGGGTCGATACCACCTCGCGGGGTGTAGAAGCCTCAACATTACTGGCTGGTTTTGGTTGGCAGGGGCTCATGGAGTCAGCGTGCGGCGAAAGTTGCCCACCGAGGCAACAGCGAGGTCACGCCGCACCCGGTGATAATAAGTTCCCATCCCCATATCAGGAACTGTTCCATGCATATAAAAATATGACAACCCAGGGACGAAAACGTAAATCGCCATGTCGACGTCGCCGTTCAAGGTGTGGAAACCCCATTTGCGTTGGCTAATTGCTGATTTGGCTGGCGCTCATGGACCTAGTGCCGAGTGAGAGCGACCTACCGCCGAGTGAAAGTTGCCTCTTGGGGCAACGTCCAGGTCTCTCGCCGCATACGGGGATTATATGTTTACATCTCCGGATAGAAAAGTATTCCATACGTTTACAACTCTGAAAACGCGGAGACGAAAATGGACATCCTCCGGGTCGATATCGCCCTGCAAGGTGTGGAAATCTCGACCTGGCTGATTTGTGGTGAGCTGGGGTTCATGGAGCCAGCGCGCGGCGAGAACTACGGTCAGGGGCAACATCGAGGTCCCTCCGCACCCGACGACGATGAATTCCCATTCTCGGACTTTCAATCTTTTTTTACATCTTTATCTCAACAATCCGGTGACACAAACCGAGTGTCCCCCTTGGTCGGTAGCCCCCCGCAAAGTGTGGGAACCCCACCTCCCATCGCCTGATTGTTAACTTGGCTGTGAGGCTCATTAAGACAGCGCAAGGCGAGTTTTTTTCAGGACATCGTCGAGGTCTAGGCGCACCCGGGAATGATGAGGTCTCATTTCCGGATCAGAAGTTCTTCCGTGCATCTATTAATAGTACTCCAACAGCTAGGGGGCGGAACGGACCCCGCCGGGTCGATACCGCCCCCCAAGGTGGGGCAATCTCGATTCTACTGGCTGATCAACGGTTGATTGGCTCTCATGGAGCCACCGCGCAACGATAGTTGCCTACCGGGGCATTGGCGACGTCCCCGGGGGGACGACAAAATCCCACCCCCAGATAATGAAGGTATCTATACATTTACAACTCCAATACTCCGAGGATGAAAACCGATATCCCCGGGGTCGATACCGCCCCACAAAGAGTGTAATCCCCACCCCCATCGACAATGGGCTGACTCGGCTGGGGCTCGTGGTGCCAGTGCGTGGCGAGAGCTTTTCCTCGAGACAGCGTCGAGGTCCTGCCGCACCCGGCAATGATGAAGTGCCATTCCCTGATCAAAAATCATTTCCTACATGTACAAGTCCAATCACCCGAGACGAAAACAGACGCCCCCCAGATCGATACGCCCCCACACAGTGTGGAATCCCAATCCCATTGACTGATTAATAGCTGGCTGGGGCTCATTTTTGAACCAGCACATGGCGATAGTTTCCCCTCGGGACAACGTCGAGTTCCGGCCGCACCCGGGGACGATAAGTTGCTCCCCAGCCAGACATGCATCCATACATCTACAACTCTAACAATCCGGAACTGAAACAGACACCCCACGGGTCGAAACCGCCCCACGAGGCGTGGAAGTTCTAACTCTACTGGCTGAGACATGATATGGCTGGTGCTCAGTAGACCCAGCGTGCGGCGAGAGTTTGTAGACCCAGCGTGCGGCGAGAGTTTCCTCTCGGGACAACGTCGAGGTGCCATCGCACCGGGGGACAATGAGGTCCTATCTCTGGGTCAGAAATTCCTCTGCACATGTACAACTTCAATGACATTGAGGCGATGGAAAAATATTCTCCGGGTCGCTCCACCCTCACACGGTGGTTCTTACAATCATGTTGAGAGTAGTTCATAGCAGCACGCGAAAAGTAATATTACTGCCATGTTCTTGCGAATTACTATGGACAACGTATGGCTAGCGTCACGGTCGGAGCCGCGGCTAGTGAAGATATATTAGTTTGTACGGATAGGCTTTTCCACATGAGCTGGGCAAGGGACAGTCGATGGGTGGACCCATGGTCCACCAATAATAAGTCAATGGTAAGCATTGAGCAACCGCGACATATCCCATGGTGTAAGCCATGGTAGACGTCTGGCATATAGTATGATCCATAGCATTAACCGTGGGTCAGTGGGCGGTGCAAGGGGCTATTTCATCGCATGCACACAACACTTCGTTGGTGTATTTCATGCCACATCATGGATCACGCCGTGGCTTTTTGCCATGATTTTCCAACGCTATGTCTACTCACGAACAAGGTGCTTCCATGGCATACGCTATGTATACATATGCATTGTCTATACCCGTAAAATGCCACGGGTATGCCCATAGCTGGCTTCATGGCATATGTACCATGGTACGTTCCATGAAACGAAATCGTCCATGGGATAGGCCATGGCGTATGCTTATCATGATGGCGATCACGAGACACCCCACGGTCGGCCCCATGGACGGTTCCATGGATACACCAGGTGGAAGGTGTTGGAATGGCATATACAATCAATCGCAATCTGCACAAAACATAAAACCAAAGAGGCGGGTGTCCAAACAGAAGTGTTGCATAAATTTGGGGTGTTCACACAAGGCACGCAATCCCTCGCTCAGCTAGTGGACTTGCAACACATTAGCAAGAAACAGACCCGAGGATGGCAAATCCCTTTTAACTTAACTCCCCGGGAGAAACTATGTTATCGTTTTTACTGCATGTCCTACAAATGTATCATTGCTGCTACAGCACTACGTCCAACAGTGTGTTTTAGTAAAACGACGTCCGTCCCGATGTGCTGCTACAACAATGGCAACTACACGTGAGCAATAGGACATACGCCATGCACAACCTGATGATATTCCTCACGGCCCGTACCTGGTGTGTTCCCGTGCGCGTCCATCTGCTGGTGCTGTGTAGAACTTTTAGCGCCACGAAACAGGTGGGGACGAGGGAAGCCCGTAGATGACAGCGTCGAGGACCCTCGCCCGTCATCATTGGTGAGAACGTTCGAATGTTTGAGATATATATGAAGAAACTGCCTCTTTCACAAGAGCTGCACCCGTTTTTGTGTTGTCTTACGTCGAACATTCGTTGCAGTGTACAGTAGGATTTTTTTCAGACTTCGCTTGTGTGCGATTGTAAACGCATGCCACTGTGGGCGTGCGCCTTAGTTTTTCATACGCTCCTCAACTTGAGGAGTTCTTCACTCGACCCGAACACGAGCGTTAAGAACAGACAGAAACGTGAAGCTCGATAAGTGAACGTTCCCATGTGGGGTCGACATACAATCAAGATGTTGGCTTGAGGAGAGCCTCGTCATTTCGAACCTTATTCAGCGAACAAGTGATCTGTAACTCCACGGTACCCTGAGCACGCGCCTTCATGATTTAGTTTTGGTTGTGAACCTGGTCTGTGCATTGTTTGGCTCCATGCTATGGTCATAGGAAGGGTGTCTGTGACGGCGTCTCGCGGACCCAGGACGTACGTCCGGTGCCGCTCAACCTGTTCGAATCGACGTTGAAGATGATTGGCTGGTGTCACGTAGATGAAGAATACTGCGGCTGATGAAAAAACTGGCTCATTGGCAACGCGTACTTGATGGAACATCCAGTTAGTTGTTGACATTCAAAACGCGACTTATAAAACGGTTTGGGCAGGAGTGCATGCAAATGTGCTCATATGTCGGGACTGATGCTGAGTACGTCCCATGAAACCAGAAGAGGGGGCGGCTCAAGGACCCTTGCCGGATTTGACAGCCTATGAGTGAAACTATACCGTAAAAGCTCGTCAATCTTAGATGGCGCCGATGGGGAATCAAACTCAGGCTTGAGAAATCGTGGGCGGCACCTCAACATGCGGTATTGGCAAGGCCGCATGCGTTACGCTTCGCGGCGTGCGCTGGTCTCACTGGAGTGACCTACAACTAACACGATTGGACAGGGAAAAACCAGCGCATTCCAGCAGGGCGTGCCAGACAGCAAGAGGACCCACGCGGGCAAGAGCAAGACGTTTCATACGCCAAGCCCTGGTGAGAGACATCTTAGAAACAGCTGCCTCACATTGCAGCATTGCGCCTGTGTTTTCTATTCAGACGTACGTGAGGATCAGGACAAACCTTTTTTTTCGACATTATATCGTGGTTTTGATTTATAAGAACGCTGCCCCAGTATGCAGAGGAGAAAGAGGAATCGAACAACGTCTGGTTTCTGTGTAGCTAGATTTGATTCAGCGAGTAAAATTAAAAGTTAATATTGTTGTTGTTTTGTTATTTTTCGATCATACCTCTTCGTACGAGCACTCCTTGGCCGAGCGCCAAGTAGTTGACACGGGAATCTTGGCCGGACGCAGTGCTTAAGGTCCGGGCTTGATCCGTGCACTCTGGAGGGCGTAGCGGGCGCTGAACGTTTTTTCCGGGGGGAGTGGATGAGACGATTCCCTGGTTTCAGTACGAGAGACCTTACTTTGAATGTGGATATCGGTAGATTATTGTCTGCCTTCTCCCCTACCTACGCTCTTATGAACTGTGAGCACACAGGCCAGGCATATACCAGGTACACAACAGACAACATGCACAGATCTCATCATTCCAACGTTGACGCTCACACGCGGTACGTGTGCGAAACACCTATGTGCCGCATTTTTCTGTGGCTGGTTGTGTTTGTGTCGGAGCCTTCCATCCACATTCCACCGCCTGCCGTACGAGGTACCGATACCAAACGTTTTTTATACGTAAATACATACCCCTGACGTGCCCGCGTCATCATCCCCTCTCTCCCTGCTTCTTCTTATTCGTATTCCTGCTTCTTCTTATTCGTATTGCTCCGTGTGATCCAACATTGCCACTGTGCTCCAGCTCTGTGCTCAGCTTAGTGCGCCAACAGCAGCAAACAGCGTACCATGCGTATGCGGTAGATCCGCGCTGTATTCTCAGTACTACAGTAGTGATGCTGTTGTCTTTGTCGTTGGCCTATGTGTTTGACTGTCATTTTCGGCTCCGTACTGATATCCCCAGATAGATCGTGTACGTTCGTCGAATCCCGTACAAGAAATCTTTCGTGCAAGCATCGTGCACAGCAGCAGTCGTACAAACCATACTTCTGGGTGTCCTACACTGCTAGCATTAGACCCTGGAGCTAGCCGAAATAACAGAGGTACACGTTCCTTTGTCGCAGTAAGCGTATCGTCCGCTGTCGTGTCATGTCACATGGCATTTTACAGGGGTGCTGATGTACATGCTGTTGTTGCTCCTGTACAAGCTACTCTAAGAGATCTTGAAATATCTTTAGATGGCGTAAAAAACACGACGTGCTGGTTACATGAGCACTGCTGTTGTAGCCGACACACTGTGTTTGATAGTGCTTTCGTTACAGAGGTTCGACTCGCGCGATCCTCGTATTTTTTTCTCAGCTTTGGACTTATTTTGTACCGGACATTGATTTTTTTGGCCTACTATTTAGACGCAGGATCGTATGACACAAAACAAGTTGGGCGTTTTTACGCAAGGCCACGGAGTTTGGGCGCGCATAGGTGTGGCGTGCGTTCATCCTCAACCTTTCGCAGTCGCTCCCAATACTTGAATGTAACGCGAGGTACGTTCGGAAACAACATGTACGTGAGTGCTTCGTGCACTTGCATTGTTTCGGGTTTGTACTGCATCTGATTCAGATAGTACTTCGAGGTTCTGTACTACTACTGCGGATAGTATACTCCACGAAATCTTTCTGACTCGCACTAATTCGGGATTCGCTACTGCTACTGCTGCTGCTGCTGCTGCTGCTGCTGCTGTTGTT
The DNA here is from genome assembly GCA_037834295.1 of Postelsia palmaeformis. Classification (NCBI taxonomy): domain Eukaryota; class Phaeophyceae; order Laminariales; family Laminariaceae; genus Postelsia; species Postelsia palmaeformis. Next base: position 8,103 of record JBBMHQ010020003.1, read on the forward strand.
TTGGATACTCTCTGTTGTGTTTCAAGTGTTTCGTGGTTCTGTACTGCGGCAAGCACCATAAGTATTTCGTATATTGACAGTGTTCGTAGTGCGAGTACTCGCAGTACCGAAATACTCTAAATATGCCTATTAATAATATACTCGAAGTATGACGTATATTTCGACCATCTGTGCACCGTGTTGACAACTCCCAGGCCCACTGATCGGCACAACATACCACTGATGCTCCCACGAGTGCGATTTGAAGCAAGTTTATTTTCGCTCGGGACGACTCGAGTACTTAGAGCACTGGCAGTATGTACTGCGAGGAGTATGTACTGCGAGTACTCTCAGTATATCGAGTTTCTGTACTTTGGATATTGCCTGTACCCAAGTATTGTGTGTTTCGATACTGCGGGTACATGCTTTCCTGTGCTCTCGAGGTTCCGTACTGCTCATACTCTCAGGCCTCCTCAGTAGTTAAGTTCAAGTTGGGCCGACTCAGTTCTCGCAAGATGTGGGCCTTCTCAGTACTCGCAGTCTTTAGGCCGCCAGTACTCTGATACTCTCAGTATACTCGGACTGCGAATTGGTCTCGAGCATGAACTATATCTGTGAAACCTGTATTCCGCCAAGACAATTTTGCTCTGTGGGGAAATATTTTGTATGTGCTGAATTTAAACTGCCGGTCACAAAGACAATGTCACTACCTCGACCTCACGCAACTTTTTGTACTGGCGTTTGCGCCGCAAGCATTGAATTTATCGCCGCGAGTCATCTGTTCAGGATCAATATCTACTTACCGGTACCCTCTTTTAGGCTATTGCTATACAAAAGTAATGATCTTACACTATATTTGAACAGTAGCATGAAGTCTGTCCTGAAACATATGTATGTGTGCCTTCTTCGCTATAATCATGGGTGGATGCAGATACAGTACTTACCAACAGGTGAAGGTGCGCGTATTTCAGACGAGTATTTTTTCGATATTGCGCCACTCTCCCGAACACCTTCCGAGGAACCTGGTAGAACGTGTATATCTTTGCCGGTAAATGGAGCGGATTTGGTTGTGCAGCACGATGATACCTCGATCATTCTCGGTCATATGACTTTTCTGGCCCTCAAACGGCACTTCAAACAAGAGGCCTCTCTGCATTCACTGTTCGAACACAAAACAGGTTGTCTAGCCACTACCAGCGCAAGCCTGTGCTACCACATGCCAAGGTTGTACCAACACATGACCCCGGATATATTAGTGAACCTCATTCGCGCGGTTCATGCGTCGGGGAGATCGTGTCAACGTGTGCATGACGACTCACGGTTGACTGCGGGTGACAGCAAGAAAAGCTGGTGTACTGTCCGTCGAGACGACCAGGAAGCTACAGCAAAGAAGCAACAAGCAACGGGGTCAAAGGCGGCTGGGCATGCACGATCAATCTCAGTAGTTGAGAATTTTGTAAGGCTAAAACTACGTAGGTAGTGCGTGTACCGCATTCAACACAGCGTAGCGGTTGCGTGTCGATCAATCCTTTCGTTCGACGCACGCCAGTTAATGTTCGTGTTCTCACGTGTCGCTCGTAAGAGGATTGCTGAAGTGCGAATATATGTGCGATAGTGGCAGTAGTAGTGACACGCCCGAAAGAAGATTGCACCGTTGTGGCTTTGAGTGCGGCACGTATGCGCCACATTTCGCAGTATCCTACACACAGAGCGATTTAGCTAGCGAAGAAACCGGCAATATTGCGGCTCACTCGAAATAAGTGAAGCAGAGTATAGCCGGAAGGATGTGGAATCCGAAGAATGGAGGTACGCCTGTGTTACGCGTGGCAAATACAAGTCTCTTCAGGTACTACATTCGCAAAGTTGTGGCACGCACGCACCACCGGCGCGACACCTTCGCAACTTGGAGAACATCAACACCAACAAAGTGGCGGGAAGGGTGTAGGGCCTCACACAGTTCGACGAGAAGGAGAAACACGCCTATTGCAACTTGAAGGCATGGGTAAAATTCTTACTCAACATACATGTTGTCTGTCCCTGACATCTACAACATACCCACAAGGCAGGGCACGCCTAACGAGACAGCAGTCGGTGGCAACCTGGTCCAGTGGCATCAAAGCAAGTCAATCTACTTTCTGTTGTTTTCTAGCTACAGGCAGGGAAGCCACTAGGGGTGTGGGGCGTCCCGAAGTCAATCAGCAGGAAGGCGGACTCGGATAGTAAGTAGAAGCGGCTTGGAATGTACGCCTGTTAGCGCTCGTGTTTTCACAGGTCGCTCGGAAAAGAAGCATTCAAGTGCGTCCCACTCCACATTCACTCAATTTCGGCTCTACGTGTGGCCGGGAACCTCATTTATTTGCAGCCCCCGCGCCAAGTATATCTGGAGCTTTTTTTCTACATCCGCGAGATCGTGCAGGAACGCAAGGTCAGCATCCTTTACGTACCGACCGAGAACACCATGGGGGAGAGATTCCTCAGTAAGCATCGTCTGAGGGAATTCCGTCGTGCAGACTATGGACTGCAGAACCTGCCCTGGCATCACCGGCAGGAAAGGGACGCTCTGACCAAAGAGCGGAGATATTCCGGAACAGCTGAACTAGCTACATCAGCTTCCACAGCTAGACCAGCTTCTATCGGCTACACGACTTACACCGTATTCACCAACATCAGCAACAGGAGTATCACCAGCTACCTCAGCCACTTGAAACACATCACCATCGCCAACAACGCCTCCGGAGTGGCTGTTTTTCTTGGATACACCGGGCGGAAGGTGTTAGAATGGCATATGCAATCAATCGCCATCTGCACAAAACCCAAAACGAGTGAGGCGGGTGTCTGAAACAGAAGCAGTACATAATCTTGGGGTATATTAAGACGCGACATATGCAATTCCTGGCTCAGCTGGTGAACTTACAACATACTACGCACACATCAGCAAGGGGAGCATCTGATATATTCGTGGTGGCGTTTTTCAGGGTCTGAATACCCTAAGATGCGGAGTATGCAGCGTATGGTATTTTTTTAGGAGTTAAACCTCTTCTCGACTTCAGCGCAGCGCATCGGACATTTGAACTCTTGCGTTCACGTATCGGACATTTGAACTCTTGCGTTCACGTCTCAAAAGGGACCCTGTTTCGACGGTTACTAACATCGGTCATCAACGATATTCGACTAGGTTTTGAGTGATTCAGCGTAACTTTCTAGCTGTAGCTCATGCCACAAGGGGACAGCTCGGGCGGCGGTTGGTGCGTCGCTCTACTTTGCCATGAGGCTGTAGATCTACAATCATCCGGCACATGAGTGCTTTTGTTGTGACACCAAGAGTATTAATTTAATAATAGTGCTTTCAGTTCATACACAGAAATTCGAAAAACTCCTCATACGACAAACAGCTACCTCCCTGCTGAGAAAACACCAAACTCATACCTCGTACGTGAAACCACAAACAACTCGGAACAAAGGCAATTTTAAGCTCATCATGCTGTTCTGGCATAAAATTCGACAATCTCCCGACACTCAACTGCCGTCACTGGAGAACTATGTCCGCGACGATCAAGCGGTAAGCAGTTCGGTGAAAAATGCCGACGCAAGCTGACCGCAGTAGTTTCGAAACCTATTACGGGGGACCACAGTAAATAGGACCTACGGTGCACACAAAAACCTGGACATTTCCATATTCTCCCCAACAACCTTTCGTTCTATTTACTACCAATATGGTCCATGCCGATTCTCTGTGGTTTTAAGTTTTTTCCTTCTTTTTCCCTTTTGCGATTGATAAGTAGTGCAGGAGTCGTGTGGCGTGGGTCAATGACGAGCCTGCTTTGCTTGTTTCGTGCTGCCTGACGCCAAAGGGTTGGGCATAGTTGACGAATGCAGGGCGGAGACGGCAGTCAGGGTAGCGAGGTACGAGGCGGACTAGCAAGGAGAACCTGGCTGTGCCCCTCGTACGACAGAACTCTGCCGCTACTTGGAGGGCCGTGGTTTGTGCTACAGTTGCCTGTTTGTTATTTCCCTTCGTTATCTTCGATTGGTTTTGTGTCCTACTTTGCATACAAGTGTTGATATTGCTAGTGACCCCGGTAAAAACAAATCAAGACGACCTTCCAGATCTGTTTTTCAAGTATCTCAATCGATTTAGACTTTTTTGGAAGAAGTCGAAATCGCGTGCCTGTCAAATGTTAAGGGCTGTCGGAATCCGTTGAGATATTGCAGACGTGGAAGATTGAACAAAGGAAATCTGGGGTTTGTGGAGAGGTATTGGATCGTTGGCATGTTTGGAAAGAAAGGATGGGAAAGGGTGACGTCAGGTTGACGATTGGTGCAGGTCGCTGAGTTGGGAAGACAGAAGCTGGGAAGGGTTGAGATAGAAAGGAAGAAGACCATCTATATAGTAAGGGGCTCTCCTCGTGGCCGTGGGCGAGCATTGGTCTGGTACTTGATGGGAGATTGGCGAGTTTAAATAGGAAAACAAGGTGAAAGTACACCGGTCCCTAAAAACGAAACAAGTATTTCTGGTTTATTTGCGATAAAGATTCTAAAAAGGAAGGATTTTTTTTTCTCAACTTTTTGTGGAGACCTGCGCCTGGAGACAGGGCGTTTGCCGGGATCTTCAGATTTTCGAACAACCACGTACACCCCGAGCAAAATGTACCTGGCTGCAGGGAAAGTTGTGGACGAATGGACCTGCGTGGACCCTATGTTTCCCCGTAATAGGACAGGATCACAGGCACAAACAACCATCTGCCGGCTGTGTTCACATAAAACTCTTGAAATTTCAAAAGGTCAAATAAATATATATATACATAAAACATGGCACTTCAAATAATTTATAATACCACCTGCATCGCTCGGAAGTTTTACCAAGTGATCAGCACTGCTTACCAAAGCTGTGTCTTCCTGTTGAACCAACACCCATGGCATACTTACGGACTGCTTTTGAAGTGGTGAATCGACAAAACATAGTACGTCCGCGTACGAATATATACGTACGTACACGGACAGTGTGTAGTATCACACAACCTTACGTATAGCTTTTGCCTTCGTACGTACGTGATCATTTATGCCGTGACAAAAATAGCAGACAGCAGTATTGACCAAAACCTGCATAACGAGGGGGGGATCTATGAGGGGGTGGAAATACGAATGCCCTCCAAACAGCACAGTTACTTACCTCCAAGTACTTAGATCGCTCAGCAACAACAGTATATATTAATCAACTTCCAACAGAAAAGAATAAACCTCAACGAGCAATATGAACGTTCAGTATCCAAAATATCAATGCTTCACGTCGGGGAGGGGCGGGGATGCTTCACGTCGAGGAGGAGCGGGGGAGATCGAACATGGGGGATGGGGGGGCGCGGGGGGGGGTATTAAATCCAATTGTCACTAGCTGTTACAACTCGTACTACGTAGTAGCTAAATTAAAGCAAAGGCATGAGTCTCGACTTCAAGCACGTAAAGTATGTACCTGGTACGTATGTACGGTATTAATAGTACATAAATTTTCCTCGTGCCGTTTTTTCACTCAGAATTACATCCACTTCCAAAGCTCTACACATCAAGTGTGTGTGTGTTCACATTAAACCGCTTTTTCTACCCGACGACATCCAGCACAACCAGTGTCCGTGCCGATTCTTCAATCGTAGAAGAGATACAAGTCATATAGTCACGAAGCTACACGGCAGAGATACTATGTTGTCACGTATGCAAGAAAAAACCAACAGTAGGAGAAACAAACTGTCGTGCCCCCCTCCCCGCCCGCAGGCCATGTGACAAAAAGGAAAAAAATGAGAATGGGAGAAAAAAAACACCACCAATAATACTACGTGCACGCAGAGCAAGACACAGAACCAATCGAAGATCACGAAGCGGAAATAACAAACAGGCAACTGAAGAACAAAGCACCGCCCTCCAGGTTGCGGCAGAGGTATGTCGTACGAGGGGCACAGCCAGGTTCTCCGTGCTAGTCCGCCTGGTACCTTGCTACCCTGACTGCCGTCTCCGCCGTGCATTCGTCGACTATGCCCAGCCCCTTGGCGTCAGGCAGTACGAAACAGGCAAAGCAGGCTCGTCATCGACCCATGCCACACGACTCCTGCAATACTTATCAATTGTAAGAGGGGAACAGGAATAAAATGAAAATCACAGAGAATCAGCACGAAACAAGCAAAGCAGGTTTGTCGTCGATCCACGCCACACGACTCCTCTTGCAATAATTATCAGTCGTAAAAGGGGGGAAAAAGAATCAACTGAAAAATCACAGAGTATCAGCGCATAAAGGAAAGAAGAAAAACGAAACAAATAGATATATATCAGAAATGAAAAATAAAAGACAAAGGAGGGCCACGTTCGCACCAGCTGCACCAGTTGGTGGGACGAGTAGTACAGCAGACGTGTTCTACTTCCTAGTCGGCCTGGTGCCTTGCTACCCTGTCCGACATATCTTTCCTAGTTTCGTCGACCGCAATTTCTCTTCTACTTCTTCTGTTCCCCTCCCTCTCCGCATTCCCTCGGTGGCGTTTCCCGCCCTTCCTCCTGTTGCTCCCCCTCCCCTCATTCCCTAAAACGCCACCAACGGCGGATGCGCGGCGCTGCCGAACCATCTCAGCCTCAGCCTCGTGCCAACTCACCATGAATCGTTCGGCTGCTTCAAGGAGTCCCCGATGCCACTTCCCCGCCTTTTTTGCTGCAGTGGACCACAGCGCGGTCTCAATTCCAAACACTAAGGAGGAAAGCTCCGTTGACCCTTCGGTGGGTCGGAACTCTCTGAGGTCTTCGACTGTGCATCTGAGCCAAGTCTTCAACTGTCCGCCAGGTCTCGGGTTCTCCCCACCAGCCATCGTCCCGAACATTACCCGACTGGGTGATCGCTCTTCGCTTCGCCGTGCCGCACCCCCCGCAAAGAAAAGCCGCCGTTTACGGATGGTCGTTTCAATGCTCTCGCAACGCGTGTGGCATGGTCAGGACGAAGTTGGCGCTGAAAGCCAATGACTCGCAACAGGACTTGGTGGTAAGCTGTTCGAAGCTTGGCCAAGAGTTCCGCCCTGAGGGTTCACGTCACACACCCATATAGCAGGGTCTCAATCACCTCGACCTTCGGCATTCGGACTTTCAGGCTAAGGGGGCGGTCGTTCAATCATACAACTCCGGGCCGAACCGTCTGAGGCATGCTCGCATGCGGCGGATCCGTCGGTCGATTTCGAGCGAGAGGTCAGTGTTTTCGTGGATAATGCCGCCTAGGTACAAGAACTGGGCCGTCTGCTTATACCTCTTGCCTACTGCTTTGATGGTGAGCGGTGGTGCGAGAGTAGTCTGGTCTGATGTTTGAAGAAGCATGGTCTCTGTCTTCTTTTCCGATACCGTGAGGCCTACTGCTTCGAAGACAGTCACGATGACTGTCATCATTTTTGCTAGCCCTTCAGCCGACTTCGAGACAATTCCTGCGTCATCGGCGTACAACCTCCCTCATACAGCCCTTCGCACGCACGCCAACGGATCCTGCTCCTCGGTTCGAACTACTCCAGCATCACTGGCTCGAACTAAATCCCTTACGATGGTTTCGTCTTGGCTGAAGCGCACTAGTACGACGTGTAACGCAGCAGCGAAGAATACATTGACAGCAACGGTGATAGCACACAGCCTTGCCGAAGCCCCTGCGTGACATCGAACCATACCGATTGCTCGATGTCATCAGTACGCACGCGAGCCCGCATGCCATCGTGGAAATTACGGATAACTCTCAGCATCTTGGCTGGTACGCCAGAGCGTGTGAGTACCTCCCGTAGCAGCTCTCGGTAGACAGAGTCATACGCTTTCTGCAGGTCGATGAAGCACACGTACAGCGGGATTTTACTCTGTCGTCCGAGTTCTTGCAACCGACGCACGACGAACAACATGTCAATTGTTGATCGTGCGGGGCGGAATCCGCACTGTTCCTCAGGGAGTAATTCCTCGGTCTCGCAGTAGTTGCTGAGGCGGAACGCGACGGTTTCCAACAAAACTTCGCCTGCGTGGGCAACAAGTGAAATATCTCCGTGGTTGTTTCAGTCAGTTCGGTCCTTCTTCTTGTGGAGGACCTTGATGATCGCATCTTTTCATTTCAGGGGGATGTCTCTTGTTGCCCATGCATTTGACAAGGATGTTGTGAAAACACTGGGCGACTGCGGGGTAATCAATTTTCGGGAGTTCGGCCAGGAGACCATCTGGCCCAACAGCTTTCCAAGTTGACATCCCCTTAATTGCTTCCGTCATCTCGTCCATGGATGGTTCATCTTTAAGCAATAGATTTCGCGGTCGCGATGGCAAGAGGTCGATGAGCGTGGGGTCGAGTTTCAGCGAATTCATGTTCAAGAGTTTGTGGAAAAATCCCACCCAGAGTTGAAGAATTCGCACCTTATCCCGTAAGAGCGTGCCATCCTCGTCTCTAATGGACTGCTCGCCAATCGTCTTAGTCCCTTCCAATCCTACCGTACTCTTAAGGTACTTGTAAAAGCCTCTCTGGTGGTTGTTCGCTAAAAGTCGTTCGGTTTCGGCAAGGTACGTTTCGAAGTACGCATGTAGTCCTGTGGCAATCACGTTCTGCAGGTCCGCACCCGAAGATCTTAGTGTCTTCCACGCGGTTCTATCCCGAGGGTGGCCACGCGAGAATTGTCGTGCACCCCCCCTCGCTGTCCATGCTGATATGAATGCGGCCGAACTTTCGGCAGACTCACACCATCTATGTCTCCGGTGGCGACGTGGAGGGCGTGGTACCTCTTTTTCGACTGCATCAATAACAGTCATGGTGAACTACTCAACCGTACCAGACGTATTACGGGGCTGGATGGGCTGGTTGAGAGTGGAAATGACTGGCGACTACTCGTTCACGACACTTTCCCTCGGTCCACGTATTTGCCTGCTGGGTTCAAAGTGACCACTGAGTCGGACTTCGATATACAAGATGCTGTGGTCTGACCTTAGCCGGGGCAGGAGGCTGTGGGATGACTTCAACATCCTGTACTCGAGGTCGGTGGGGTTGGCGGGTTGGGATGTAGTCGATCCGCCAACGGTCATTCATGCTGGTGCCGTTGTGTGTATGTGATATCCCACCCTTGCGCGTGCTGAAAAACGAATTGGTGAGAGCTAGCTTACAGTTGGTGGCGAACGACAGCAGTCGTTCGCCATTATCGTTACGAAGATTACGTTCGTATGCTTCGAGCACTCTACTTCCATCATCACCGCACCCTTCCATCCTCTGCCCAGTTCGCGCGTTGGCATCCATCAGTACAAACAGACACTCTTTCGTCGGTTTTTTTTTCACTAAGCCCTCCAGCTTCTGCCAAAAAATACGCTTCAGTTCGGCGTCCTCGTTGTAGTTGGAGCATACGCAACGACGAATTTAACTGCCTCGCATTTGCTAGCCAGCCCAAAGCGCATAGACATTAGTCGCTCGTCAACGAACTTATGAGTGTACACAGACTTACTACACAACGATTCCTTGACAGCTAGACCTACACCGTACAACCCTTGCCTGGTAGCTGTTTTTTCCTGGCCTGAACAGGAAACGCGATACCCTGCCGCACGGAACGTCGTGCTGCCGGATCTCTGAGTTTCCTGCAGGCCAATGAAGTCACAGCCGAATTGCCGTCCCTCCGCCAGTACACGCTCGTCGTGTCCGTACACGCTCTTCCCCTTTACAGCCACGGTGCGCACATTGTAGGTCGCTACCATCACAAGTGCCTCCTTCTGTCTCGCACTAGCCTCACGTGCTGCTTTCTTCGCCAGTCGACGTGAGGCTTGTCCCCTCCTCCTTTTTTCTCTCTTTTGCTTCTTTTTCTTCTCCATGGCGAAAGTGGCTCTCCGTTTTGTAGCCCGGTACGCGCCTCGGTTTCCGTTGGCTGGGTACAGCCGTCCCAGTCAACGCCGTTACTCCCGTCCTTGCTGTCGTGCATGCATATCCACGCTCTGGCCAGCCTCTCCACTCCACCGACTGTCCACATGGCACTCTCTGCTGTGGTGATGCACCTGTCCTGCCTCAGAGATGAACTCCTTTGCGTCGGGGTTGAAAATAAAAGCCATCGCCACCGCCCCACGCGGTCCTCCAAGCGAGCAGGCCACCGGCCGGACCGCGCAAGGTTCTCTCTCTACCTAGTCCGAAGCTTGATGTTCGCGTGACTGTCGCTAGACCGCTGCAGGTCCTGGTGGACTTCCTCGACCCACTCCAAGGACGGGGTAGGCCAAAGGATTTACGTAGGTGTGGTTGTTGATCTCACGTCAGCTCTCAAACCGTAGAGTCCGTGGTGACATGAAGATGCTGGAGCCATTCGAAGATCCGAGGAACCACAAAAAACGTTTTTCGGCTAAGAAGCATAACGTTTCCAACCTGAAGATACATGAGACGAAGAAAGCGCACATAACATGAAATCAATGTGCAAACTAAACCATTGATAATATATTATTAAAAATAACATCGCCGTTGATATCCACTCAACTGCATCATATAGCTCCCCCCGTTCGCATCACTGACCGACTCGTGAATACTGACTGCAGCCGTTTCGCTGTCTGGAGTGCTGCCGGTACCGGCGTGCGAAACGCACGGTAGTCGTGGGCACGGCGGGAAAGTCGCCTGCGGCCTGGGGTGATGCCAGAGTGACAACTCGCGAACACTCAGTAAACAAAGAACAATAGAACTGAAAAACACTCGACAAATATCAACAATCGCCAAGTCTTCCAGGACTGCCTGACAAAGAGTTCAACACGGCTATAATAGTACCACGTCCCTGACATTTGCGGGGATCACTCCCTACGAAGGGTATACGACCCGCAACACTACAAAGATCAGTGACGAAAATAAAAGGTGCATACCACTCCCTCGTACGATGTAGCAACCAGTCTCCATACAGACAACTGATTGTACGTGTCGCGATGCAGTACTCGTATTAATAGTCTATTAAGACACGTTCTGCGAAGGAGGTAGCATTTTTTCGCTTTATTATTTTCTGAATGACGGGGTTTCTTGACCCCAAATCGTCGGAATGTCAACCTTGTTTCGAAAAATGACTTTTGTGTATACTTGGGCCATGATGTTATACATTGCGTTGCAATTTGATTTTTGCTGAAGTCAGTTTTCGGGTGAGGTATGTTTGCTCCTGAAGTGAGGAGCCTCAGAAAAAAAACGTGAACCTTTCTAATCGTAGAACGCCTCTCAATGGTAAGATTACTTATACGTGCATACAGCATGCGCATATCGATCCTCAAGATGGTATCAGTACGTATTGGAGTTGTTCGTATACCATTCAGCAACCACAACCAGAAATACTGACGACCGAACATGAACATTACATCCAAAGAAAAATGAAAATCCGTGCCTTTCTTGCGCGAATGCCCTACCGGTATCCTATTAGCTATTAGCCGTTATCTGGTCCTTTTCGCGCACCCGCGTTCTCCTCGACCAATCAAGGTGTCGACGTTCCGGTTCCGTCCCCCAGCACACGAGGCTGCTTCAAAGGCAATCAGCACCGATGCCTGCACTCTCGTACGCGCTGTCATCCTGCTCGATGTCGTCGAGCACCTTGCCCGCAATGGGCCGCCACTGGTCCAGAACGTCGTCCTTCCAATAGCTACGATACCATTCAACCGATTGTTCCTACCGACATTCGAGCATCCCCCTTCGCTCACACCTTGGTTGCCCTCGTAGTCAGCTGTTCTTGAGGGTAGCCACGTCGCGGGGGAGGTCGAAGCTGGTGGCGCCTGCCGATGTTGCTACCTCTGCGGCTGTATCTCCCGCTGCTTCCTCTGTACGTCCTCTTAATCGCCTTCAGTCTATGCTCTTCCCGGTTAACATCGTTTTGCTGCTTGTCACTGAACCCCTCCTCTGACCTATCCCCATGCGATACCTTTAGCAGTTTTCATCGGTTTAAGAAGGCAACTCGTGCTCTCTGGTGTCGGGTATCCCAAGCTCTGCGAAAGGAGGCATACTTGTCTGGCAGACTCTTTTCTGAGTACTCGTGAATACTTCAGGCACCCCTTCCGCAGCCATCTGTACACACATTGCTGGTGTTTAATTAGGTTATAAAATGAGTGTCAGTGGTTCGTACGGTCTGCCGGCCATAATCCTTCGCTGAGCCTCGCTCGCTATACTAGACCACTCTCCCTCCCTTTCTCCATCTTGCAGTGGCCTATGCCGAAGGCCACTTTAGCCTTCCTGGCTGCCTGGTATCACCTACTACCGACGCCCGATAGTTCATTTTACAAACTCCTGGACTGGGTCAGCTTAGGGTGGGTCCTCGATGCTCCGAGGGTCCTTGTCCTGGGCTCGAGTGCTCTTCTCCCTACCTGCTGCCTCCTGTGTGGTTGCGGTTGGGTGGCCCTTTTAGTCGCTGCCAGCTCTTGGTCTGCGTGTTCCTTCGCGAATTTTCGCCTTCTTGCCGTTTTTCGTTCCACGACAACGTCATCAAGCGCTTGCTGATGATCTTCATTGGACAGCGTCGATAATAACGATCGATCGAAGGCGCACCGTGCGCCCGAGCCACCGTGACCGGCATGTCAACGCTTGCGTGAGGGGACGACTCGTGCGCCATGTGGTGTGTCGTTCGACCTTGCTATGTGGCGCGGAAGCAGAAGTAGATATCGTGTCTAAAGTCTTGATTTTTGCTGTTGTCACGAAGTAAGCGCGAAGTAGGACGCCTCTCATCGCCGTCCCGGGCCCCTGGAGGTCGTTCACGGATGAAAAAAAACAATTCAAAGAGACATTACTATCTCCGAGGTTTCTTTAAAGATGATTCGCAGCTACACGATTCACACCAATCAGCGATTCAAAACATATAAGATGTTAGCACGACTATGACCAACTGATATGCCCTATGATGCACATAATAGTACATGTAAGCGGTCGAGCTGTCAAACTTGTGAGCGAAAAGAGTCCTTGTGTGTCAACGGCATTCGGATACACAAGCTGTATGTTGGATGATCGCTCAACAACTAATTATTTCAAGTGCGATGGTATGTTTAGCGACAATATGAATATTTATAGCTCTATAAGAAGGTACAACTTCCATGGAGGGGGGGTCCTAAGAAATCTCAAACATCAGGTTTTCGTCGTGATAGGTGTTCAGTAGCGACAGCAGTACAGGAGCCTGTTCAGGCCGATGCTCAGAAGTAAGGAGTACTTTTTGAACACGAGCAGAACAGACAGCATTTACAAGAATTTAACTTCGATGTGGTAGGGAAAGGTGCTAATAGTAGTTGTTTAATAGTTAGTATACAGGGGAGTTACCAGTTTATTTGCAGCTAGTGAGTATTCACATAACTTTGAGGCACGTTAAACAAATAATCGTCTTGGGTAGCGGGGACGTCGACAATAGCAAGGGGTAGCTCTCTTGCCTCAATAAACGGTCGACTTTCGCAAGCTCAAGATTAATACATTTTAGATCGGTCGGTTCGATGACCCCTTGAGAGAGGACCTTCTCGAAGATAGGGTATCTTGTATTGATACTATGTCGACAAGTTGATCGAGGATACTTAGTCTCACCTCGATCACTCAATTTTTTCATGTTTCGTCCTTTGTTGTCCTGGTCCTCAAGCTCTGCTTTCAGCGTAACGCACATTTCAACTTTTGAAGCACCAGCTACATAGTTCGTTCACCGTACGCCATGAACAGGCAATGCTGCAGCGTGGCCCCAAATCAATTTCACCAAACGACCAACCGCACTAAGCCTCGTACAAATACTGAACATTTAGAAGCATGACTGATTTTATACCGCGCAAACAAAGCGACGCGTACGTCGGGTTCCCCAATTTCTTAACCTTCGTGCCTCGCTGCTGTTGAGTTTGAGCCAAGGAAATGCATGGTTTTTCTGGCACCTCTGCGATAGGAGGAACACTCGGTCGTCTTGCTTCCTGTTGTTTCTACTGCGGTACTCATATAGCTAAATAATCATTTCTCTGATTTCATCATGACTGCTGGGAAACGAAAAATGCCTTACGCGTACGGCCAAACTGGAGCCGTCATCGTCCTCTCCCACACGCATGAACGTTTTTTTGTTTTCAGGAGACTACTCGGTGTGGGACCCACTCTACGTACCGTGTGCGGAATGGATGTGCGCATTCGGACATGAACTGGACCCTGTTGCCGGAGATTGCCTCCTGGAAGAGGGAGTGGGTGGCGAGAACACTTTTTTAATGGACTTCGTCTTGGGGGGCGCGGAAGGCATGGAGAATAGCGAAGGAAGCTACTCGTTTGACTTCTTGTTTGATTTCTGGCCATCACCGCCGGACTTGATCAGATGTAGCGACCTGATTTGCTGTGTAGGTGAGTCGATATTAGAGTGCCAGCTCATGCTGCAAAATCACCCGTGTTAGGCCAGCTATGAACCCCGAATATTCGGTGTTGTTTGCCTTGTTGTTGATATCGGGATGACATACCGACATATTGAAGATGTGATAATGGCTCAAGCTACGAAATCGGGACAATAGTTCGCGCGACAAGTCCAGCGAGCAACCGGGAGGAGAGTGCGATCACTTTTTACTGGCATAGCATTATTGAAGTCCCAAGCCGACAAAACGTTCTTGCGAGGCCTAGATCGACGACGTAAATGAGTTGAAAACGTTCAACAACGCCATCCTACCCGATTAGAAGAGCCCGGTTGAAACACAAACATAGGGGCGCCTGACACGACCACGCTTTACATCGTCTAGTCACTGCTGTAACTCGTTTCCCTTCTTGAATTTCGCTACCCGCAGAAACGCCGTCACCCTCTAAGGCCACCACGGGCCCCACAAGAAGTGTCACCTTCAGTCCCACCACGGTGATCCTCCCGGCAAGTCCAACACATACTCCTACCGCCTTCAGCCTTGCATGGGCGCTACCTTCGCAGGCTCCGACACCGACTCCGACACCGACTCCGACCGCTACTGTGATGGGCCCGACACCAATTCCCACCTCCATCCCAACGCCCGCGCTTCCCTCGATGGCTCCCTTCACGGTTACGCAAGCGCCGACAGCCACAGCTGCAACTTTTTTGCCGGTCTTGGCTCCAGATGTGTCACCGGAGCCCTACACGGACGGCCCTCCACAAGGTGAGTGTTACACAAACGGTACAAACGTGCGCATGCCCTCAACAGGCAGGACGTATGCTCGGGGGTTCATTCATGCCTTATTCGTGGGCGTAGTGGCATGACTACAGACCCTCGCATCCATACAATGCCGGGAGAGGTTGTCGGGTTTTCACCGACCAGGCAGACTCTTCTTGCGCCAAACGCGGAGCGCTGTTAGGTGTTGGTCAAGGGACATGATGGGTGTACTGCTTCCCACTAAGAAACACTTGGTTAGCGCACTTGCTGTTGATTTGGAGCCATTCGATCATTGGCTCGTACCTTCGAGACAGATCGTGCTGAGGGGGGGCTGATTCAGACGTTTGTGTATGCCATTTAGTAAAACACCAGGAGAGTCGCCGCCGGCTTGACGGCAAGATGATTTGTGCAATCTACGAATCACAAGAACTGCACGTGCCAACCATTGAATTGTTTCCTTCGTTGACTCTGGTGTATAGGTGACCTTGATATCGCTTGATTGCATGGTAGCCACGACATTGTATCCATAGGTGTTCAATGGCAACCGCAGAACAAGGACAGCCTATTTCGGCCGATGCTCAGCAGCATGGAGTAATATTGAAGCAGTAGCATAACGGGCGGCATTTTTGAGATATCCATAGGTTTTATTTGGTACCAGTAGGATATCGTGCCAGGATAGCATTGGTACTCGGTAGCCTGTATGCGGGGGAAATTACGATTCCAGTTGTTACTTTCAGTGAGGCGTTCCACGATAGAGATTCCTCCAAATTTTCCGGAGGCTCTTATGTCCCCCAAGGTATTATGCGGAATTGAACGAGGGCAAACACATGGACATGACTATTGTTTGGGATGTATGGGGCGCACTCTTTTTGTTCTCAGATATAGATATTCCCACGAACTTGGTAAATATGTGGTATAACGTGCTTACCAGCGCGTAGCTGGTGTGCACTCGGACCTACTTGCCGATGACCGGTGAAGATACAGCCTGGATTTGAGGTGAACCCTCAAGTCGCTGTGAGGCAAACTTGTATGAACGATTCATGCAGAAAATAAGAACGACGGAGATGACGTGGTGACCCCAAGCCACAGTGTTGCTGATTGATTCGCTCCGCTGGAAGCTGATGTGGATGAGCAAAAGTAGAACGCGAGAGAGTGGGCGTGCTGACGCTCCTGTTCCTTTGACGATCTTGATTATCACTAACAGCAACATGCACTACGATCTTGAATATCAATACATCAATCATGCACCTTCTACAATACCCCGCGTCAGACAACGCAACTGACCTTGTACGCTGTTTCTATACGGTAATAAAGATTGTACCACAAATGACAACCAACCACAAACGGCAGTGTATCCATTATCCCGCAATATTTGTGTTTACTCGGCGGAATGATGTTCTACACCTAGGTTCTGAGCAACTAAACCACTTACGATATAGTGGACACCAGGTACGACAATGCGTTACTTGTTTTGCATACCTTCACTGGCTTGGTAATGAACTCTGATTTGCCACTATTAGATACTCCAAGGATCCAACTCGTGAACCTAAGTTACGCATGCTGCAGTTGCTTTCTCTGTGTTATCCAGTGACGACAAATGATGACTAACAACAAGAAGTACATCGACTACGACCTCTCGTTACGATAAATCGTTGCATGCGGCAAACCCAGTCGAACAAATGAAAATAATGCGACCTCTCGTTGATATCACTGTTTTTTACGGCTGTGTTGTATGTCAAACAAAAATACTGCACATCGTTCTTTACTGAGTAAAAAATAAAGCAAAACAAATAACATGACAATTTACTGTACGTACTGCTGCACTTATACTCCAATCGTTGGACAAAAAATTGGAAATGATCACAGTACTCGTAATGTGAAACAGTGATCTGTAAATTTCCCGCAATAATCACGGGAGTTAACAGTCTACCAGC
Source organism: Postelsia palmaeformis (assembly GCA_037834295.1). Classification (NCBI taxonomy): domain Eukaryota; class Phaeophyceae; order Laminariales; family Laminariaceae; genus Postelsia; species Postelsia palmaeformis. The sequence goes on from JBBMHQ010020003.1 coordinate 25,064, forward strand.
GTTCCTCCAGCCCATAACGCACACAAAGGAACACATAGATGTTAACTCTTCCAAACTATTTGTTTAAGAGTACGTATGTGCTTTTACGCGTCAAAGCGCACAACGAGTTTAGGTTCAATTATTAATTTTCAGGTGCGGGGGTGCAATCTGGGCATAACAATCAAATAATTAGATCGCATTTCCAATTTTTTTATTTCGTGCCAGAAATAGAGTTAATTAAATATTTTCGGAGTTCGGGCACACGAAATAGATGGATACTGCCAGCTATTAAAAGCTTTAACCAGACATCCTGTTATCCTGCAGATGAATTCCCGTCTATCTTATTCTCCCCTGGTTGCTAGGTGCTGATGTTTTCCGTGTCCGCCCTGATAATGCGAGATAGGGGACAACGGACCTTGCCTATTGTGTCTTCGGCAAGATTTGCGATTGCTTCGGACGAGTTTTGTCTCAGTTCTGTCACACTCCTCGATTGCATCGGTCTGTTCGCGCTCGAGGTGAGCGGTACACTCCTGGCTGTCTATAGCTAACCTATCTTTCGTCCTAATTAAACTACGTCGGCATTCGTCCTCCATTTCCGCAGTCTTTGTTCTATAGAGCTTACTCTATGCCTCTCGATCAAAGTCAAATCCTGTCGAGCGCACGTTGGAGTCCAACGTCTTCGTTACCGTATTCAGTTGGTCCAAAATCGGTGTCCCGACATCGATGGCCGCTCCGTTCAGGAACGAGAGAAAGCCTGAAATTGCCCAGCGGGTGTACACGATAGTAGAAGTTGCCAGTGGTGCTTGGTTGCCCTGTGTTGATTCCGCGGATCCTGTCCCAGGCTTGCCCGTGGTTGTCCTTCCACTGTTGTGAGCGTGTGGACCTCCTTTAGCTGACGGTGACCTCATTGTTGTCCATGTTGGGCGCGGCTCTTGTGAAGGCGCGAGTCAGACACGGTTCTCGGGAAGCTGACACGGCCCCTGGTGAAGCAGGAGGTGATGTCTCAGCTGATGCTCCGGTGATGCCAGATGATGATGATCCAGCTGAAGACCCGGTAATGCCAGATATTGTTGATCTAGTGATCCCGGTGGTTGGTGCTCCGATGATCCCAGATGTTGATCCAGTGATCCCGGGTGATGCTAATGCTCCGATGATCCCAGATGCGGATGTTCCGATGATCCCAGATGTTGTTTATCCAGTGATCCCAGGTGATGCTACTTCGTGGGGTGGATGGCATCTTAGTGCTTTGAGGGATTTTGAATACGCAGTTTTCCTCCTCTGAGATCCGAAATGGGCCTCTATTGGCGTAGGCGAAATCCACACACGTGTCCGGAGGGTATGCCCTCGGTACTCTCTTGGCGTGCGCGCTGTCGAAGGTCTCCTCGACGTTTGGATCGGGTCTCGTACTTGCTTTCTCGTAATGCGGTGCACTTGGTGTGACTCCAGCCGCAGAGGAAGATGCGACTCCGAGCGAGGTAACAGGTGCGTCCCCGGGTGAGATAGAGCTCATGACTCCTAACGATTGCGTTTCGGTCCCTGATGAGGAATCTTCAGCTCTTGATGAGGATACTGCAGCTCCCATCGATGGCGCTGCGGCCGTTGTTGTCGATGACTTGCCCTCTTCCGGAAGGTTGCTAGCGTGTTGTTGCGGTCTGTCTAGGATGTGCACTCGTTGGCGCTTCGCCTCTGCAACAATATCCTCTTCAGGCGTGCTACCCTGGATTTTGCACACGTCAGGGTCTCGTCTCAGCCACAGTGACATCCTCAGGCGTGGTGTTTCCGCTTCTGAATATGCACCTGTTCTTAGGCACCACATGGTCCAACTTGCCACTGCCGACAATCGTCGTGAACCTGTGGGTGTTGGGCTGGAAACCCCTTCCGCCGTTGTCTGTCACCGGTCGCTTTATGGCGTTGGTGAGGTTGCCGCTGTTGTTGAAAACCGAATCTCTCATGATTATAGGTGGTACCTGACCAAGCGGTCTTGTTCGATACCCGCAGTCAGTAGTCCGAACGGAATGCGCGGTACGTATAGCAGAGTCCCGTGATGAAGTTATCGTCATACAGTTGCTCTACCTATACGAGTAGGATAGAGCACACGGTACCGCTGCCGTAGTATCAGCAAAGTACCGGTGTACGGTATTCTCAGCGAAGCTATCCTACGAGATTAGCTACTCACATGAACGGTCTATTGGGATCTCCAAACAATACGTACGTGTATGGAATCGTTATTTGCTTGAGATAGTCAGTAGGCTTTTCGATTCGATCACGGTTCCTTCGTGATTTAGAAAGTCAGCGCTTCGACTCGAAGGTGCTCCCTCCTTGTAGCTTTCGCTCTGGCTTGCCAATTTTTATGATCCACGGTCAAATGGATGGCGCCAAGCAGAGGCCCTAATCTACAGCAGCAGTGCTATGATTGCCTTTGGGGTTGCTAATGAAACAGCGTCAAGCTTTACACTCGAGCGATATCGAGGTTTTGATATTTTTTTTGTCAGAGTCTCCACGATGTACTGGAGGCTCCTTGCGAAGTCAGGGTTCCTTTAGCAGACGGCGGAGCCCGTCGTGAATTGCTTGTGCACGGCTGTTACCTGGAGCTTCCAAGGCTAACGATTCACAGTATATCCTACGCTAAGCAGAGCTCTTAACCTTAGATATACTGGATGGTGTTGGAGTTGCTACAGCATACAGCAGATACTCGACGTCTTGTCAAGAGTTTAAGCCCACGTCTGAAAAGCAAACGCAGCAGCAGAAGTCAGGGTTCCATTTACAGACGGCGATGCCGTCGGGACTTACTTCTTCAGGGCTGTTGCTTGGGGCTTTCAAGGCTTACGATCCACGGTATAGACTATACCAAGCAGAGCTCCTAGCCTCAGCAGTACCGTGTTGTGATGAAGTTACTTTTACGCATACAGCAGTAGCACTCGACCTATTGTCAAGATTTTTAGTCCACGTCTACAAAATAAATGTAGCAGAGGGTTGAAAAGGTACAGCCTCCAATCGACGCGAATGTGCTCTCCGGGTGTCTCTATCACAAGCAGTTGTAGTAGTTACATTACAATATTTTGCGTGAGATCCTCTTAGACGCACGCAGTAAAAGCTATACCGCTCTCTCTCGCGTCAGATACTCGACATTTTGTCAAGATTTTTAGTCCACGTCTAAAAAGTACACGTAGCGGAAAGTTGAAAAGGAACAACCTCCAATCCACGCGGAGATGCTCTCTGGGTATCGCTAGCACAAGTCGTTGTAGTAGTTGCACTACAATCTCCTGCGTAGGGCCCTCGTAGACGCTTACGGTACCCTATACCGCGTTTCACTCACGTTTTGCTTCGAAGTTGATGTACTTTGCCGTACTTGTGTAGAATAAGCTCTCCAGCTACAGCAGCAGCAGCAGATATCTTGACCTCCTCCTGCTGTGAAGCCTGTAGCTCGGGGTGGTGGTCTTGACGCACCGCGCCCGTACGAGTTGAAAGGCGTACAGCAGAAAAAAAGGCAGACCCCTTTAACCGGCAGCAGTTCGACCGAGGGTTGCTATCAAATAGCTGCTGATCGGGATTTCCCGAGACTGACCATCCACAGTGTGGACCAGCACTACAGAGCTCGGAATCTTCAGCAGTACTGGGATTGTGGTGGCGTTCGAAAGCGTACAGCAAGTAGGTTCCCGTCTTCTAGACGCAGCAGGAGGGGGATCGATAAGCTACGACCAACCCTCCAAACGTAGTGATGATGCCCTGTTGACACTCGCTCAGTCGCGTGTCGACGAAGTACCAGTAGTACTTCGAACTCGATCCTCTCCTCCCACAGCGGACGATCTTGGTCTGGAAAAGTTGTGCCGCTGATGATGATGAAGCCAGTCGTTGTAGTCGAGGCGGTGATATACTTGACCGCCGATTCCCCCGTCGCTACCACGTTCACGCGTTTACTCGAGGCTCATAACCTAATAGAGATGTGGTATAACGTGTTTACCAGCGCGTAGCTGGTGTGCACTCGGACCTACTTGCCGATGACTGGTCAAGATACAACCTGAATTTGAGGAGAACGCTCAAGTCGCTGTGAGGCAAACTTGTGTGAACGCTTCGTATAGAAGAGAAGAACGACGAAGATGATGTGGTGACCCCAAGCCACAGTGTTGCTGATTGATTTGCTCAGCTGGAAGCTGATGTGGATAAGCAAATAGTAGAACGCGAGAGAGTGCGCGTGCTGACGTTCCTGTTCCTTTGACGATCTTGATTATTATAAACAGCAACATGCACTGCGATCTTGAATATCAAAACATCAATCATGCACTTCCTACGATACCCCGCGTCAGACAACGCAACTGATCTTGTACGCTGTCTCTATACGGTAATATAAAATGTACCACAAATAACAACCAACCACAAACGGCAGTGTATCCATTATCCCGCAATATTTGTGTTTACTCGGCGGAATGCTGTTCCACACCTAGATTCTGAGTAACGAAGGAATGCTGTTCCATCGTTGCCAAGGTAAAACGGCAACCTCAAATCCCATCCTCCATCGTTGCCAAGGTAAAACGGCGAATCCAAAGTCCACCCTTTAGAACTGCCGATGTAAAACGCAAATCCCAATACCAAATCTCTCAATCTCGATCCCAGTATAGATTTTCCAAAATATAGCGAGACAGTAACTACGGGAAAGGAAAATCCAACAAATGATAGTATGCTAGTAAAACCTTCAAACGTGATCGATAACACCGCCTTCACATAAATATTATGCCGCCCAATACCATCGGCCTCCCTGTTGGATACTCTGTAAGAAAAGCAAACAGCAGCACATCTCTGATACAAAACATCTCAAATGAAATCATCGCAGCCCCCCTGTTGACACTCCCCTCGGAAATATACAAGGAGACAACAATCCGAATCTCAATCCAAAAGTACTGTAGGTATCAGTAATTGGTTCCCCTGTACGTTGTGCGCAATCAACCTATAACAGGGGCACGATTTATCAAGACCATCGGCATACTCTACTGACGTATTAATCTCGCTCGGCGTATGGGTACCTCCCAACACTTTCTCCCATTTCCTTTCAGAACTACTGAATTCGAGCGTAAGTTCTTCAAGTACTTTCCGAAAACATTCCATGCACATCGAACTCCCACCATTATCTCCTCAGAACTAAATGCCCAAAACCCCGGAAAGACAAACAAGCAAACGAACCAGTGAATCAAATCACAACGAGTTCGCTACAGAGTCTCGGTCGAAGCGAAACGTTTCAGCATGTAACGGTTTGATGAGAACATCGGTACGCTGCTCTGCCCACCGAACGTGTTCATCTCAAACTACCCGTTAGACACATGTTCCAGACACCTACGTCCTAGAAGCAAACCATACACAAATACCAGCGCGCATAGCTGCTCCACCAAAGACAGGTCTCCGGTCAGTAGCCTTGAGTGCATAGTCCGCATCCACGTATATTATAACCCCAAGCTGGACTTCAGTATCTGTGATGGAAAGTCTTCGTCGTGTTTCCGAGTACAACTAGTATCTCCTCCCTGCTCGGTAGACGACAAACATCCATCGCATGCTTAATAGTGAAATCCTTCGACATCAATGTGACTCCAAAACCCCTCAACTATAGGGTAAAAAGCCAAATTGAAGTCCAAACTCCCCACAACTCCACCTCTCAACCTCCGTCTCCTGCTCCCTACAATACGGATGCGACGCTTGTTTTCCGCCGCGGCTTCATGTTGGCGCGACATGGAGTACATCTCGCGAAGCCGCAGGGTACAGTGGGCAGTATCGGGTGGGTAGCTTCAGCGTCAGAAACCAAGCCAATTCGTGCCAGAAACCAAGGTTACTCGTTAGAAAACGAATCACATCATCATGCACTACAGTATGTCTGCGAGTAGAATCATGTCAACAACCCCCCCCTTATGATTCTTCACACAAATCAGTAGTGACAAGGCAACGTCTTACTCATATTCAAGTGTGTAATTGGCAATGCAGGTACGTCCGTTTTGCCATTACAACTCGCGGCCTGGGTAGACACAGTAGTACGGAATCAGGTTGCAGACGCGGTGCAGTTCCTCATACCCTCTAGTTAATTTACGAGTACGTAGGCAGCAGCTGCGGAATGTTTCTGTCATATTATACATACCAGGTACCAGATACACCACGCCTTCCGTCAATACTGCACACGCCATGCAAGAACACACCAGCCAAACACGGATAAAGTACAGGAAATAACGAACAAAAGCAGATCCAGTCTACCAACACTAAAGTGGGCGACACTGGGAAAAGTATTACATGCCTATTTCCCGGGGTCGAACAGGAAATTTCGCTCCCCGCTGCTGTTGCCTCCCTGTTTTCCAGGGTCGAACGGGAAATTTCGCTCCCCACTGCTGCCGCTGCTGTCGCTCCTGCTGCTGCTATTGCTAGTCCCCCTCCCCGCGGCCTGTCGCTCGTCTCCCGATCCGCCACCATACCCCCCCCACACCGAGCCGGATCCATCTTCCCAACCACTCAATGCCAGCCTCGGCCATATGAGTTTCCCTCGGTCAAAGAGGTACGTCGGCCGCCCCTTCTGGCCCGAGTGGCACACCTCGGGCACAGTGACACCACGCTCCACCACCTCAGGTTCAGCATAACCAAGGTTAACCACCTCGGACACAGTAATACCGAGCTCCATCACCTCAGGCTCAGCATCACCGAGCTTCACCACCTCAGACACGACAACACTGAGCTTCACCACCTCAGGCTCAGCATCGCCGAGCTTCACCACCTCAGACACGACAACACTGAGCTTCACCACCTCAGGCTCAGCATCGCCGAGCTTCACCACCTCAGACACGGCAACACCAAGCTCCACCACTTCGGGCTTAGCATCATTGAGCTTCACCACGTCAGACAAAGCAACACCAAGCTCCACCACCTCACGCTCAGCATCAACAAGCTCCACCACCTCAGACACAGCAAGATGAAGGTCCACGACCTCAGGCACAGCATCAACGAGCTCCCGCACTTCGTGTCCAGCATAACCAAGGCCCACCACCTCGGACACAGTAACACTGAGCTCCACCACCTCAGGCTCAGCATCACCGAGCTTCACCACCTCAAACACAGCAAGACCAAGGTCCACAACCTCAGGCTCAGCATCAACGAGCTCCAGCACATCGGGCTCAGCAACACCAAGTTCCACCAGGTCGGACACGGCAACACCAAGCTCCACTACTTCAGGTTCAGCATGAAGCTCCACCACGTCGGACACGGCAACACCAAGCTCCACCACCTCAGGCTCAGCACCAAGCTCCACCACGTCGGACACGGCAATACCAAGCTCCACCTCCTCAGGCTCAGCATGAC
>JBBMHQ010020004.1:0-17584 GCA_037834295.1 Postelsia palmaeformis
GTCCCTTAGAATATATGGGTCTTCATGGATGCGTCCCAGCCCGGCGAGTATCACAGCAGAAAAGAACATATTGAACAGAAGTGGGGACAAGACACATCCTCGCCGCAGCCCCTGAGTGACGTCGAACTATTCCGAGTGCTCGCCGTCATCCGTACGCACGCGGGCTCGCATACCCTCGTAGAACTGTCGGATAACGGTGAGCATCTTCTCTGGTAGGCCGAAGCATGCGAGCACCATCCACAGTAGCTCACGGTCGACGTCGTCATAGGCTTTCTGGAGGTCGATCAAGCACATGTACAGAGGGGGTTTTTTAGCTCGTCCGAGTCCTTGCAGTCGGCGCACAACGAACAGCATACCGACCGTCGACTGTGCTGGGCGAAATTCGCACTGTTCCTCGGGGACTATCCCTTCGGCCTCACAGTAGTTACTGAGACGAGACGCGACCAAACAATTCGAATTTGATATTCGAAGATCACTTTCTGCATACCCATTTCCTCCATTTCGTCTCCACGAATTCAGAAACCTCTCTGGTCCTTGGACCGGAGACTCAAAACCCATAATTCAAAAAGTGAAGCTCGATTTTCAAGATAAACAGTGAAGCCCGATTGTCAAGATAAACAGTGAAGCCCGATTATTAAGATAGTAGGCGTGACAGAAAAGTGACCCCTGAAATCACGCCATGGGCACCCCCTTGTCCGCTCGACCCTCAAAGCTCGTTCTTGGCGTACAGCAGCGGCGTCGCGCTGGTATGTGCACGCATCGACAGCCAAGCACACACCATGGGCCTCGGCCGAGTATCGGCATCTTGGTGAGCGGACGCCGAGCACAGCAGCACGCACGTCGAGCACTCCTCCAGCAGACCCTGCGGAAAACTGCGACCACTGGGAGTTCCACATTTATTCCTACTATTTTTGAGGGGGTAGGGGTTCCTGATGTCTGTGAGCTGCTGAAAGCAAGCCACGACACCTCGCCACCACGTGCATGAGTACATGCCACGCCTCGCCACCACCCCTCAGCGACTTGAAATAGAGCGGGCAGCTCTATATCGGTATGCATCTGCGGTACGCAGTGTTTGTGTCATTGACCTTAGGACTTCTGGCGGCCATGGTCAACACGAAGAACATGTGCAGCAGCAGCCTTGTGATGATGGAAGAGGTGTACAGCGATCCCTTTTTTAACTAGCCGTCTTCGCGAGTTGAGCCCTCGCACACTCCCCAATCTTGTGCCTCTTGTTCTCCGACCAAACTCAGCACGCTCAACGCCAAAAACTGCGAACCCGACTACGGAGGGTGCGGTGCCTTTGACCCGAGCAAGTTTGCGTGCGCAACGCATGGCAAAACATGCTGTCAACAGACGGTGCGCAGCTGTGTGTTGAACCTATTCGCGTAGCTGTACTTGTATCAGGACAGGCATAGGGTGTACTGATGTGGTTGATTGAGTAGAAATAACGGGTTTATTGACCCTTGGACTTCTAGCGGCCGTGGTCAACACGAAGAACAGGTGCAGCAGCAGCCCTTTTGATGATGGAAGAGGTGTATAGCAATCCTTTTTTATCTAGCGGTCTTCGCGAGTTTAATCCTCGCACAACTCCCCGATCTTGTACCTTCTGTTCCTCGACCAGACTCAGCACGTTCAACGCCAACGACTGCGAACTCGACTACGGAGGGTGCTATGCCTTCGACCCGAGCAAGTCTGCGTGCGAAACGTACGGCAAAACAGGCTATCAACAGCAAATGCGCAGCTGTGTGTTTAACCTATTCGTGAAGCTGTACTCGTATCAGGACAGGCACAGGTTGTACTAGTGAGGTTGATTGAGTAGCAAGAACGGGTTTAATGCGAAGACTGCGAGCGGAACGCATGACAAAACATGCTGTCAATAGCAGGTGTGCAGCTGTGTGTTTAACATATTCGCGTAGCTGTACTCGAATCAGGACAGGCATAGGGTGTACTGGTGTGGTTGATTGAATAGCAAGAACGAAGACAACACACACATGCGTACATATAACGTCATATGTTCATATTTTGTACCTGGCACAAGGTTTCTGTTTGACCCGAGCAAGTTTGCGTGCGGAACGTAGGTGCTGTACCGAAGACATGCTGTTGTGAGAATAAATGTCAGGTACAGTACTGGAAAAGATCAATCGAATGATTATTGCGCGTACGGCAAAACATGCTGTCAACAGCAGGTGCGATGGAACATCTACGTCAAGTTCTTGGGCACAACCAATAGTTTCCCACCTCCAATTCCCTAACTATCGCTTGTTCGGGTAGTCTCCCGATACCCATACAAGCCATGAACCTCGCCAAAAGCATCCTCTGCTTTCGCGCCATCGTTTTGATGCTCTCACAGTCAGTCTTGGCCAGTGCATCTTTCTGCTTGTGAAAGCATATGATAGCCTTCACGAGGTGCTCTTATCCATCCGATGCAGAGAAGGAGCAATCGATGGTGAGCTCTCCGCAGTATAGCGAGATGGGACACGTTGGGGCTTCACGTGACACACCTGTATAGCATGGTTTCCACTACCTCGGTATTGCGCATCCGTACTTTGAGCCGAGTCCGTGCGGTGGGCTGATCGTACAGTGGAAAACTTTACCGTCTGGAGCGTAGATTGGTCCGTAGCGTGCGTCGGTTCACTTAAGCAGTAAGATCAGCGCTCTCGCACACGCGGTTGCCCCAGTACACACAGACTCGATGGTTCGTCTGTACATGTGTTATCAACGAGACTGACACAGTCTAAACGTTTCGCCATGAGCCACATGGTCTCCGTCTTGGCTTCCAAAATTGTCAATCCAAACGAACAACACACTACAAAGAGACTTCCCAAATTATTCGCGAGGCTTTTGCTCGACCTGGAAACGATGTCCTCATCATCTGCGCACAGCGTTTCACATATTAGTTGCAGCTCCGCCACAGTTTCCTGGGGTTTATTCCGCTCTTCGTCCGTCCACCCTCCCTTCTCGTCCTTCACCTTGGTGCACACCATATCCTTCACCACATCTGCATCGGCGCAAAACCGCTCCATCGCCACACGCATCACGGCAGTGATAAACATGTTGAATACCATGGCACAATCACGCATCCTCGCCGTAGGCCCTACCCCGCCGAACCAGTCTGCCTATTCTCCATCGTCCATCCGGATGCGCGCATGCATTCCACCGTGGAAGTGGCGAATCCGTCGAGCATCTTACGCGGTAGGCCGAATCGAGCAAGTACGGTTCACAAGAGAGTCTGGTCGACTGAATCTTAGCCCTTGGCGAGGTCGACGAAGCACATGTAAAGAGGGGGGTTTCTTCTTTTGTGCTAATTCGTGAAGTGGTCGAACCATGAAGATTGTATCAGTCGTCGACCGTTGCGGTCTGGAGCCGCACTGCTCCTCTTGAAATACATTCTTCCGTTCGGAGTGATTGCTGAGGCGAATGGCGATTACCTTGAGAAGGACAGCCTTGTCAGCGTGTGCCACGAGAGAGATGGCTCGATAGCTGCCGCACTCGGTCTGGTCCTTCTTGTGCAACACTATGATCGTGGCACTACGCTCCTGTGGTACGCCTCCGCATTACCATTTGGCGATCACAATGGCGTGTCACTGGTCTATAGTACGGTGTTCACCACCGCGAACTCTATCCAAGGCGAGTTTGAGCAGTTCAGCGGGAAGTTCCTCGGACTCGACACCCATTTGGTTTGGCATGATGTTGATGGTTTCTTCCGCCTCAAAAAGCGAAGGCAAATCATTCAGAGGTGTGCACGGGGGACATACCTTGAGATCTTCGACGGTAGTCGGGTCGAGTGTTGGCGACTTGGCGTTGAGGGAAAAGCTGCATCACTGTACCCACCGATCGCGACCGAGTCACATGTCGCGAACCAAACGGCCCACTTTGTCCTTGATGGTTTGAAAGCCGTACGATCGTTGTTGCTCGTATCCGCGCGCAAACCCTCTCTCGCGGCTTTCCTCTCTTGCCACGCCGCAAGCATTTCCGCCTTCGACTCCTCGCTAGCACACCGCCCCACCGGTGCTCAACTGCTCTTAACATGCGGCGCGATATTAGCGACAGTCGACAGCATCGCTTTAGCGAACACCATTGCGAAATCCACATCCTTGCCAGGCGTTGGGCGTGCTAATTTATCGGTGGCGGCTCTCCGCAGTTGGAGATTTCCCATCAAGTTGTTGGAGGTCGACCGCCCGTCTGTCTCTCATCCCTCGCGTGCGGTGGTAAGGCGAAAGCGTCCAAGCTGCGGGATGTCTGCCTTGACCAGATTGTGACCTGGCTCGGGTTTCACTAGAAGAGGTCGACGCACAGTGACGTGTTGTACGAGTTAGGCGCGCGTATCCGAAGCAAGGCTCCGTCTTCTTGGTAACTGTGCTACCGTGACACCAGCGGTTGTATCTTTGACGTCGCGAGTGAGGAGCGATGCGAGGGTAAGCTCAACTGTCGTTGCCAAGACCATAGCATCGTTCATCCATCGGACAGCTCCGGAGCAAGACGCACACCCCTAAGCGCATCCGGCCTAGGCACACTCAGTGAGCGGTAGAGAGAAACGTCCTCGAGTGAGCTAGCGCAACTATTTTCAACAAATACATCGACAGCGCTCGTACGAACGAGGTTTGCCACAGATCCAACAATATTCTACTGCAGTGACCGCATCCCTTGAGACACAAAAAGCCAAGCCCCCTGCCCTTTGCACAGTGTGGGTGAAAAAGAACAAGTGCGGAGACTTTTCAAACAATGTAGCACGACATTGTGAAGACGTTCAGCAAGTGTGGCGCACCAGCGGGCGTACCGGAATAAGAGGCGGTCGACATCTTGTGGGGTTTACTACATGTTTTAATGGCTGCAAAAGTACTTTTCTTCACGTCCAAATTCTTGAGGAGGGTAAAGGGCCCCGATCACCTGTATAGGCTGGCGCTGATAGTGGTTAGGTCAAAGCGCGCCTTTCGCCGTTTAGCAGCGCACATCACATCAAGTTGGCCAAACCCATCAGCAATCTAAACTGGTGATTCTTCTGGCACAACCGCGAAGACCGAGCACCCAAACATCTGCCCTGCGTGGGTCATGACATCTACGAGACAACGAAAGGCGCTCTCTCATTTCAACGTCCCAGCACATCACCCTCGAGAAGAAACGCAGGCGACGGCAGGGGTGCAACTATAATTTTTTCGAGGCTTCTAACCTCACCCAAACACTGTATTAGGAACATACAAGGCTTAACCCGATGGATATCCCCAGAGCCGAGGGGCACAACGAACGACAATGTTTGACAAGAATGGAGTTCCAACGAGAAGGCATGCTATATTGCGTAGTTCCCCCGTTAGAGACGTGGTCTACGATAGAGGTAGCACATTTCCGCTTAAACCGTTTCTGAATGACGGGGATCCTGAACGCAAAATCGTCGCAGTGTTGGTGCTGTTCCGAATATATTTTTTTGGCAATGTACTTTTCATCGGGATGCAATTGGAGGTTCGACGCGTTTTGCGGTAGAGGCTGCACAATTCCGCTCAAAAAGTTTCTGAATGACGGGGTTCCTTAAATCCACATTGTCCGAATGCCAACCTTGCCCCGAAAAACGACGTGTTTTTATCCTTGGGTCGTGGAATTTATCGTGGTGATGCAATTTGATTTTTTCTGAAACCAGGTATGGAGATCCTTAAGTGAGGAGCCTCAAATAGGTTGGGTGAAGCTCTAAGGTAGAGCGCCTCTTTTGCTGAAGTCAGATTTCGTGTGAGGTATGGAGCTCCTCAAGTGAGGTTCCCCAGAAAGTTAACCTCTATCGTAGAATGCCTGTAAAGCGTTAACCTATCATGCATTGCTTGGCCTTAAAGAGGAGTAGCCCTGTGGTGGCACTCGCCAGCAGCTTAGGCCGACACAGGTGTTCCGGACCCTAACCCACATATGCTGAATTCCAACGGCTTACCATCGCGTCGCGGAAGACGATGGATGGCATTCTCGCCTTTCAATGAATTGTTTGTCTCATTAGGTGGTTTCTGGCTCGGTTAGTCACGGAGTCAGATGAATCGGCCTGAAGAGCATTATCACGGCCAGGCGGTACGCCTGGACACACACCGTTACAGCGGGAATCTTCGAATAAGATTATACCCGATAGGTTTGCAATGCCATGGCTGTAATGTTCAGGCCATGACCGTAATGTTTAGCTAGTGTATCTTTGAAATGGCGAATTGCGGTCATTGTTCTTCATGGTCAGGTGTGCCCGGTAGAGCTCTTGATGGTAGGACCGTGAACTGATTAATGTGTTTTCTTCCATCATGCCACGACTCTCGATAAAGTACGGTTTTGCATGGCGTCGACGGTAACCGCGACGGCCTGCAAGGCTCACTACTGCCGGGCTGAAGCAGCGCAATCAGTCCCCCAAACTATTACTCTATCTTCTCCGTGCTGTTCTTCAACGCTCCCGATTATGCGCGACTCCAGATCATGCAGAGAAAAGTCCGGGGACCCCGATGATGGTCGCCCAGCGACACCCAGGGACGGTTTTCGTCCGACACGGAACTACGATGATGCCTAGAACCCCCGCACACAATCGTCCGGTACAGCCCTAAAAAGTGATGGTACCCATCGATCCCAGAAGTAATATCCAGGTAATCCTAAAGGATACACAGCGATACGTCTATTCCAGAAGAAGTTATCCACTGACAACCCAGACCAATGACACAGTGGACCGATCTGGAAAGCGTCCCCGGCGACCCCAACTTGCTGAATATGTGACTCCAGAAGCTCCGGCAATGTGCCTTCAACAACGCCGTGACAATTCAGAACGTATTACTTCGAGCATGTTCTTAACCCTGTTGGTTTGCAGCGATCCTGCGAATACTATTTTTGGTATTTCCGTGTCGCGGCCACCGTTTGGTGATGATCATGCTCTGGCCGTTCCTGGTGTATCTGCTCAAGCAATACTCGGAGAAACCAACAGGCAGTGTATTTTCGGTTTCATGAGCGGGAGGGGGAGTACTGCTCCGCTGTGTGTGGTCGTCTTGGGCACTGGGCACCACTCCTGTCCAACAACACTCTCTGACCCAGCCCTTCTCTGTCCGGCGGGGTTGTAGTGTTTCTCATGGGCTTTGGTACGGATGGCTCAAAGCCATTTCTGTAGTACCAGGTCTTGCCGCAGCAATATCGTAGTCCTGCTGGACCCAGGTGAGGCTATTACCACTGCCATGGTCGTGCCACGCCAAGTTATGTTTGCTGTCTTGCTCGGCGACAGGCCGTCCTGGTAGAAGCGGCGTAATAACCTGTAGGACAATAAAGACAGGGCCCTTCTAGGTCATTCGCATGATATCTAGGTACTTCTCCGCCAAACCTCACACATTTTTATCCTCAAAGGTTTGACGGGTAAAGGCTCTTCCACTTCGGTCAGTCGACTGCGACGGCACGTGTGTTTTCGGTGTGGAAGCCTTGTCCTATCCCCGGGGACATGCTCGTAGTGACGAGTGCTTCATGTGTTGATTTTTATGGTTGCTGTCACGGAAGCGCGAAGTGTTCGTGGGAATTTCCGCATTGCTTCCATGGTGCGTCCATGAACAGTTCACATGGTGCTTTCAAAGGAACCTCCCCGGAGACGGCAGTGGAAGCACGATGCCTCCGGCAAGCGTTACCGGGGTTCTCCCATAACGTTTCCACGGAACTTTCATAGGTAACCACCTGCAGGCATAGTGCATTCATGAGCATTTCCGTGATGCTTCCATTGGTACTTTAACGGTGGTACAACGGCAACGTTCACGGGGATGCCCACAGGGACTTCCGTGTTGCCTGTACCGAAGACGAGTGCCTTCTTGCTTCGAGAACTCCATGAGGACTTGTGAGGTGCCTCCACGAAACTGTCATGTAGACACAACAGTGCTACCGTAGTTCTTCCATGGTTGATCCATGGTGCTTTCATGGAGACACCAATGGGGCTTCGATAGGACTTTGACTGAACATCCACGGGTATCCAAAGAAGATACACAGGGCTTTCATGGGGCCATGAAAGCACAAATGCGTCGATGGGGACGCTCGCCGGGATTGTGGGCGACTTCCGTTTTAGCTTTCGGGGCTTCCACGGACAAACCATCAAAGTACTTGCTTTCATGGGAACGTCTAGGTAATTACAGTAGACTTTCCAGTAGGCTTGCAATGAAGCGCTCGCTCCCATGGGGCTTCGATAAGTTCCCCGTGGGACTTCCACTCAAATCGGCGCATACCTGGCGACGCCTATGGGACTTTCATGCGATTTCCTTGAGTCTTCAATCGGACTCCGCTGATACCGGCAAGGTGCTCCAAAAGTGTTCGCATACCGTATTGATGGGCTTTCCAGGGTGCTTCTGCGAGCTTCATGGGATGTGTCGAGAACATCCATGGAGCAATGATGAACGTGACATGGGAACCCGTGAACGACGTCCTAGCGTACCCATGGCCAATAGTTCTGTTGCAGGAGGTAGGCAAAGACTATTGCAAACGGGGTTAAGTTACCTTAATCAAATTGTAACAGGTAGGTAACACTGGTTTGCTATGGAAGTTTCACTGCAACAGATAGGAGATAGATTCGACTGTGGAGAACGCAATGGCAGTTTGTCCTGTAACATGCCTGGTATGATGAAGCGCATAAACGGGAGGGAAGAGTAATATTAATGAAGAGATTGGATTACAGGTTTTGAAGGTGGAAATACCTTTTCATGTTACTTCTTAATGTGAATCTCCGACGAAAACGAGCCCGATCTGTGTGGTTGTCGCAAGCTCGGGCGGTGGGGTCCGTTCATGATATTCCAGATTCACAAACAGGCGGGGCACCGAAACGTGTTGTTCGCTCACACGTACATGCCTGGGCGGGGGACTTTTACGATTGAGGGAGCAGACCCTCAAGTCATGCAGTCGGACGCGGAAGCCTCCATCAAAGAGGCGGGCGCGTTGGTTCCTGTACGCCAGTATTGCACTGTGAAAATGATATGTAGAAGAGAGTCATGTTTGGGCCAAGGAATCCAGCCGCAAGGATCACAGTTCAATAGAGCGTAGTGAGTGTCAACAAGTAGGTGTTATCAGAGGATACGATCGAACGCGCACGGGCTTGGCTATCGTCACCCACAGGAAAACAAGCATAACATCGATACACCAAGGCAAGGTATGTGGTCAGCCCTGCATGATATCAGGGACGAGGGTAAATAGCGTCGAGGAAGGGTGTTGAGCACCTCCTCGCGTTTTCGGGCCTCAATGCACGACGGGAGATAGACATGCGTGGTGCCAACGACCGATATCTCTCATGCACGGGAGGCATCCGGTGCTGTCGCTCGCCGGCAAGATTCAACCACGTGGTCATTATCGACGCATCAGACACAAAGCAAACCGCACTCATGCAGAGTAGTATTAGCGCTCAAAACACCGGGAGCCCGTCGGCACATGCGCGGGCTCGCTCGCACTGCTGTGCTGTTTACACACATGTCATACATATCATGGATACACACATCAAAATCAACCAAATTCAAAAACAGACGCCAGTCACGAATAAACAAGATGCGTAACCCACATGAAGCCGCATCGACACAATACAACTAAACGGTACACGAAGTACGGAGTAAGCCAGATAAGCAACACATACCAATGACCGACAGGCACGGCCATATATTTCCGCTTATATTGCCCCCCGCACGATCGGGGCAGCAGACAAGTGCGACCAACGGATATTCGCACACGACGTCGATTACCACGCAGAATTTCTGGACAAGGCCAGCACAACAACAAAAAATCGAAGTACGTCGAAACACACAATCTCGAAGAGCAAGCGATCCTTAGCAAGCCATCGTGACAAATCAGAACAAAGGACTAAGCACACAATGCCACAAAGCACCTCAGCATCTTGAGGTACAGATCAGCGAAACCAGCAAACGGAAGGCACATATAAACACACACGCTTGCGCATTGTACCACGCAAGCATCCCCACAACGAGCTCATCGCGAAATGCAAGCATACCACCATACTCCTGAGTGTCCTAAAGAGGGTTTCGCGACAACAAAGAAAATGAAATGACACTCAATTCAACGTAACCCGCGAGCGTCCTTAACAAGTCACCGCGGCAAATAAAAACAGACTATCGCATGCACAATTCCACTTAATACGCAAGCATCCTGGTGAGGAGGCCCTCATCGAAACACATATCGAGAACATGCACACACGCACTTCAACGAAGCGCGCAAGCGTCCTGGCCATGAGGCCAGCAAGACAGCACAGAGAAGGGGTCCCCTGCGGACGAAATTTCACGTAGCGCACGAGCACCCCTGATAGGGCACGGCTACAACAAAAGCCATATACAAAGTTCATCTACACACGCAATCCTCACTAATACACGAGCGTCTTTGAAATACTAACACACAATCGAGAACAGAGCACACAACGCATAATAGTACCACGCAGAATACAAGCTTTCTGCTTCACAGGTCAGCGCGACGAATCAACAGGCTACACGGACAAACACAAAACATCTAAGAGCCAGCACGAGCTGGCCGGGGTCTTCGACGCGCACGATGCATTCAACGTACCGGTAGCGCACAGGCGCAAATATTTACACTTCTACCGTAGTTCTAGGGTATCACCACCATCTCAGGTCTTCTTGATTGCTTGAAATCGTAGTGCGAGCTATATTAGATCTAGCACTCTCCGTCCAACACTGTCTAATGGAATCCACTACTCCACCCACGCGAACAATGGACAAACAATCTGATATCTAAAACACCGGCCAACAACACGTGCTTCGGAAGGCTTATATACATGATCGCGGCTCGTCTTAAGCCTTGTCACGCGCAACCAGAAACGTCGAGGGCACGGCTTGTATAATACCCTATGGCGCGCATTCAGCAACCGTTTACCGTTTCGTTTCGAAAACGCGATGCCAGGGTTTTCAAGGCTAACGTCCAGAGGCGGCATAGCTGATCGTGCTGACCTGAAAAGACATGGCCAACTTCAAAATCTGTAATCCAATCCCTTCATAAATATTCCTCTGCCCCCCTTTTATGCGCTTCATCATATGTTACGGGACAAGCTGCCATTGCGTTCTCCGCGGCCGAATCTATCTCCTATCTCTTGCACTGAAACTTCCATAACGAAAGAGTGTCACCTACCTGTTACAATTTGATCATCGTAACTATACCCCGTTTGCAATAGTCTTTCCCTACCTCCTGCAACGGAACTATTCTAACTTTTGCCTGGACCGCAATGGTTCGCAAAGTCTTTCCAATGTGACTATCACTACCTGCAACCACGACGAACTTCACAACAATGTTTACATGTGTGCTCACTACGCAACTCGAGCGTCACCTTTACCTTTTTCCTAGACGACGAGACGTTTACGACTACCGGTTTCTACCGATCAAAGGATCGCCCTCAAGCTAGCAAAATTTGGTCTCTTTTACTGAGACGTGCAAAGTTCAACCCAACCGCGATACAAAGCCCCTAAGTACCCCCAATAACCTACGACAGCGGTTCAACTGGTCACTTCATCAAGAACTCAAGTTTACGCGGTCGTTCCTAACATGCACATAACTTACGCTAATATCTGGCCAAGGCTTACAGTTGTAACCAGACCGAGTTCCACCGTTCACGAAGGAAACTATGCTACAATACTACGAGTACACTAAGTTTTCGTTACAATACGGATCATACTATGATGAGTTACGTGTAAACGTTATCAAAATTTGCTAGGAGTACAGTACATCATGCATGCCTCGTCGACGGCAACCCGTGAAGTATCCACGACCTTGTGTGGAAGTTATGCTCCCAACTCTGGGCAGAAACCTTGAAGCAGGAAGGAAACTTGAGATGCCCGGCTTCATGATTGCTACCCGGATCACGCGTGCATAAGTGGACGTTACTACAATAAATATCTACACAAAAATCGGTGTTCCACTTGACGACAACACAGGCGACGGGATTATATAAGGTGCGAATTGCAGGGTGTGGTGCATCCATGTTTTACTCCCCCTCCTCCCCCTCTTGATAACTCGGCCATTCCGATGAGTCTACTTTCGGTAATGCGCTAATCTTACAAGGACGAACACGCAATATGAGCGTCTTCAACAAAATTCGGTAACTCAAAAAAAGGTGGAGTGAACGGGAACTGTCGAGCAGAGTTGGACGCAATCAAACTACCACCCACCCCGTCCTGCTCGCTTTCTTTGACGGCGTCTCTCGTTGCTTGTTGAACTCAACCTTCTTAGTACATAATGCTTGCGGTGATTTCGTCGGCGATTTTCAAGGTGTCAATCTCCTTCAGTCCTCGGTACAGCTGTTTGTAGAACGGCCTGGACGTACACCTGTGACACGCAACACAACGAAGGCAGGGAGGCGTTGGATTGATAGCCAGTGGTGGGCCTGTTTGTGCGTGCGTCTAGTTTGCATAACTATTTCTTATCAGCAGTAAACCCGTCAGTATCCCCGAACGGCCACAGGTGCCTCTGGTGTCGGCCAATCGCGGGGCGAGTACACCGCACTACGGTTACGGCGTTCGACAAGCCTATTGCGGGCTCAACGATCGTACGAGAAGAGTCGCCGGCTGGTTGAACCCCTGAAGTATGCGCACGCTCACCATATTTTGTTATGGTAGAATGGGTGCAAAGTCGGAGCCATCCACATAAAGCTCCAGCTGGCGCTTTCGCAGTGGTCAGTCCTGATTCGAAACGATTTGCAGGACATCCGAAGCGTGGAACCGAACGAAACGAGGGTTGACCGATCAGATGGGAAGGGAAGGTAAACGCGAATCATCTTGAAACGCCAACTGCGTCGTGGGAAGGGAAGACTGGCCAGGAACAATCAGACGCGTCAACGTATATTCCTGTGCCGATGACCGTAATTCTTCCCGTCTCGGCAAGAACCGTTCCTTCGCGGTTACACGGCAAACGACCTGTTTCTAAAAAATTACAATCGTCGGCACTCACCACGCCGTGATTTCGCTGTTGAAGTCGATCTTGTACTTGATCCCCCACAGAAGCCGTGAGCCAAGCACGTGGTCTATCGCGTGAATGATGCAAGATAGGAAGATGCCTTCTTGCATGTCGAGTGGGATGCCGTTGTCTCGCATGGCCCTGTAGCGATTACAGTATGAGGGGTTAGCTCATGAGTACGATACGGTGTGTCTCGATACGTGACACGTACTTCGCTCTTGACTGACGAGACTGTTGCCCCCACCATATACTCTGCAAGAGCAACATATCGCCAGTCCACGTTTGAGATTGTTCGCTATACACTCAGGAGAGCCGCGCAAAAACAGACAACGTGAAAACGCACGCTCGGAGATACAAACGCACGTTCACGTCCCAGGCTATAGCGCCATGGTGTCTTGGTCATGGGATGTTGATACCACGCTCATCAACCAGGATAGACGGATGAACTATGTTTTGTGGTTGTTCTAATATGTTGGGAACGATTTCCGCCCGAAACGCCCCCTGCGAACACGGACTGGCACGACCCTTCCGTAGTAGCCGTAGTAATGACTATGGTACTCTAGGGTCTCCGGTTGGGATGTACCGCATCTTTAGGGACGCGGGGGGGCGATGTCCCACCTGCGGAGAACGTGTCGTGCCCCCATCATGAAGTCCACCAGAGGCAGCTCCAATTCACTCCACCGGTCGGCTCGACCGTGGTCCGCACCGCCAAGAGCCGACATGTTGCGAGATTCCGCCAAAAGAGAGTCCCGCGACGTCGGTGAGCCCAGCCCCATCCACTTGTTTCCCTCAGTCCTGATGCCATGACAAACAAAAGTTGAGTTCGGGCTCAGCTTTGTCAATAATGGTACGCGTGGGAGTATGTAAAGGCGTCCCGGCTGCGTTGTCTACTGCAGATGTGGAGGAGATTCGCTCTTGTTTTATGTCATTCGCTGTGGGTTTTTTCTGGCGGTTTACACATTTGTTCGCCTGGCCAAGGCAGTGGTTGAAGCTCACGTGAAGGCAAAACAAGAATATGCCCGCATGAGAGACACCAGCAAGGCTTACAAACGCTTAAACTACGGAAAAGTGTTGAGGTACTAACGTACAACATATCCATAACCGAACCAGAAAACGGATATTTACTGTTCATTCATATTCCCACGTGTATACCTCTTAGGCACAAGCCGGAAAAAGAAAGTACTGCAGTACCGATATGCTGCGAAGTATCATTGTTTATACCTGGTGGTCGTAAGGGGACCCAGGGTACCATGAAGGAGCCCATGGTGCAGCCAAGTTGTTGTCCATGTCGACTCCATGAGCTTGGTCTTCAGATCTTCATCAGACAGGATACGCTCGACCAGGGCGTTGCCAAGTGCGTGGCATTTGGTGTGAGCCGCCGTTGTCCAGTAAAAGTGAAGAAACGACACCTGGCTTTCCGGGTCGCTCGCCGGTTCTCCGTTCACAAGAAACGACGTGATCTTCAATGCCCATTTCCCGTCCTCTCCGCCGCATCTAGTCTTTGTGTACTTCATGCTCCACGACTTGATGGGGGTGACAGCCCCTTCGTCGTACTTGCTGCCACGTTCACGACTGACATGCTCCAGCATGCACTGATCGACGCAAATGTAGTAATGCCGCTCCTCGCACTCTCGCTGTTTCGCGCGGGTTGCTCTTCCTGCGGATCTTGCAGCGCGCTCGGATACCCGATCACGGCGAAGGACGGTGACAAGACTGGTGCCTTCGATGAAATTCACGACATCTTCGGCCGTAGGCGTGCGCCAGAAGAGGGCGCTCCAGATCCCCAGCAAGACCGCAAAAGGAAACTTGATGAAGTACCTGGCGATTCAAGCACAAGCAGCGGGGGGGGGGTTGGGAGAAGGGTGGTAAGGGGATGAGATTATCGTCCTTCTAGGCGTTCGATCTTGCTTTTAACAAGGCACCAAGTAACGACCGCAGCGTTCAAGCGAAACCGTGCAACATCCACAACACGAAGGTGAGACACACGTAATGCCCCTTTTTGAACCGAACGAGCCAGTTATTTAGTGCCCTCGTCGTGCTATTATACTGGGCCCGACAGGTGTACAACCTAAAGCATGCGTACTCAAAGCGGCGGACACAATAGCTACAGGTAAAAAATAAGCCGTAGTCCATCGCGATTTGATTCACAGCAGCAGTGCACCCTTCACACTGTTCGAGCCCTACTACGACAGTGTTTTGCCAAAGCGTTGAACGCCAACAAATCTTACATGGGTATCTGAAGAAAGTAGTGGGCCAGATATCGGAGCAATGGCTGCTTGAAGCTGTTCAGGTCAACATCGACGTTAGCACTGATGGGCCTGAAGGAAGCGTTCTTCATCTTGGAGACCTGTGGTCAACGAGTGGTGCGGTTGCACAGCAGCAAAACTGGAGTGAACGGTTGACGTTTGGACGTTTCAGACAGGTTGACGTCAACTAGAGCTCTTGGCACATACCTGCTACATGATGTACTACAGTACGGTAGTATTCAGCGATTTTCTACGTTCGGCTTACTCCATGTTAGAGCAGTAGCGGCCGTCTAATAGACGCTGGCTTTTGCCACAGTATTAATGGTACAGTTATTGTAGGGCTGCAGTCTGGTTTTAGGGACAAACCGCTCGGATTGTCCGTAGTTTGTTCCCAAAACCGGACAGCAGTTTGCCTCAAAAAAGGCGTGTGTTCCACTGGCACACTACGTACAGTAACTCTTGTACCAGGTATGGCACAAGCGCTCTTAGATTCCTTGTTCCTCTCGAAATCTCAGTCAGGCTGTTTATTTTGCCAGACTAAACGTTATTATGGAGGCGGTCCAGTTACAGCAACTATCAGGGCCGAGAATGGTGAAGCTCAAGTAGATCTAGCCGAACACCAAACACGGTAGTTCAATGAATCAAGGCTCCACATGTCACACATGTATGTGTCGCAAAGGACTACTGTAAATACCGCACACGAACGCATGGTCGACGACCAAAAAAAAGACCAGTCTCCTCGTGATTGAGAATAAAGCTTTTCAAACGTATCGATCGTTTACACGTCGGGCACAGCACAAAAAAAACGTGTTTCTCTGCCCAAAGCCGTGAGTTGGTGTGCGTGACTATTTAATACCTGGCAGTACGGTGGAGGAAGCTTTAGAGCAAAAACGCCCAACGAAGTGCTTACCATTTCGTAGGTTTCGCCCGACCTCCACCCAGTACACCAGCCGCCCGAAATTGTTGCTCCTGCTGGTGTCACCCTGCACCACAATAACCTAAAGGCAAGGTCGAGGACAACCAACGCGAATTTAATAATTTGTCAGAAAAAATCGCGGGATGAATTGCTGGTAGAATGTCTACGCGACGACATTGAAACGGTGGATGGCATCTGACATCATTACCACCCAGACAACATGTACGTACAGTAGCTTCGCTCAATTACAGCAGGTATGCATATATATATATACCAGGTGGATATGTATACTTATGAAAAAAACAAGCTGTGAGATCGAAGATTTTGTCGAAGCTCAAGCAAATTGTGTGTGATATTTATGGCATTATTATCAACACTACCAGGTACCTGGTGTATATTAACAGTACGACGTCAACTCTTTCTGCAAACTTTTCCTCGGTATCTTGAGAAAATTATTGCTTGATTGATGAAGTTTACCCTGCCTCTCCACGTACAAGGTATTGCGTCGTGATGTATGTACACGAACAGCTCCGGAGAAAGCGTTGCATATCTAAAGGGCTTTCTGAGAAATTTCTTGGTCGAGATGTACTACTGCTGCACCTAGCTGTGTAACCCTTTCCAGCTCAAAACATTGTACCTACAGAAGTACCGCAGGTAACTACTAACCATTAATAGTCTTCGACTTCGACGGATCATACATATATATCGGGAAAAACAAGCAAGCAACGAAACCTGCACATCCGCAGGCAGTGACATACGACGAGCTCGTCGAGAGTATTATACTTCACGAAAGCATGTTGCTTGGCATTTTGTCAACCTCACTTGGTAATACCAGAACATGTAACTAACTGTGATCCTGGTAATGTGTGCTGTGTGCTGTGCAAAACGTTTTTGGCCGAGATAATTGACTGGCCACGAGGAATGCACCAACAATGTAAGAGCTTTTAATCGGTGTTCCGGCTGCTACGGTGCAGCACGTGATGGCTATACAACGAGCGCATTGGTTTCTCTCAGGATTGTGGAGCAAGTACCTACAGCTGGAGCGGAACCCTCGTGAGGGTGCTGGGTGAGCCTTTCCTGTGATGCGCGTGGCCGTGCACACCAGTGAAATATGACGGGTGTGGAGACCAGCATCGTGGAGAGCGCAAGAAATCTGCTCGAAAATACGACACTTTCCTTGGTTTCAAACTCGTCGGCGGAGAAAGCATCTCACATCTATCTGCGCTGCTCTTAAATTTGGGCGATTGCTACAGGCATAGTCTGCTTGCTGCTGTAGGCCTTTTTTTAGATGCGCGTGTGTGTTTACATCCCACGGGTTTACGTAGTACAACAGCAGAACGGGGCGTTGCTGTCGCCTGAGCAGAGGAATGTGTAGCATAGCATGGATGGTTCAAAACAGCGAATGATATCTACCAGGTACCCTGGTATCATATATTATACCAGGTTTGTGTGAGCTCTGCGTATGTATTTATCCGTTATTTCTGCTCGTCGACACCCAGCACAACCAGTT
>JBBMHQ010020115.1:4246-17577 GCA_037834295.1 Postelsia palmaeformis
ACACCACCGCTTCCTCCCACGAATCGCAGGACATATTTCCCCTTCTGCTGGACTGGCTGTCTGCAGGAGCAGGCTGTCCTCACCTGGCTAGTACGTACCAGGTACGTAGGATCCAAAGATGAGTATTCGCGATCTTGACAACGTACGTGTGTACTCGAACTGATCAGTCAGTCTGCTGAGACCTGCTGAGGCACCCGGTCATGAGCCGGTGTCCACCTCCGGATGCCCCTGTTGTTTAAGCGGCCTCCCGTAGCGAACTAGGCTCCCGTACCGGCGGTCGTAGCTTGCCGGTATCGCTCCCCACTGCCAGCACACCAGGTACACACGGGTAGAGATCCGTACATGTAGCAGTTGGATGACAGGGACAGACCAGAACTTGATTGATCCCAATCGAGTGCAAGTCGTGCGAGGAAAAAAGAAAAAAGGGCAGCGCAGTGTTTGTTCTATGCCCTCGTCTCCGGATTTCACACAACAGCACAACTTACTGCGTGGCGGGCTTGAAAAAGGCGGTAAGTGACACGGCGTAGCCAGCCTGGCTGTACCTGAATACGGTGGCGTGGGGCCATCAAGGCCACGGTTTGTCCAATCCTATCAAGTTGAACATTTGAACGCGACTCACTGCCAGGCTGTCAAACGAAGAAAAAAAAGGAGCGCTCACAGACTTCGTTCGGTTCAGCAGCTGGATGCTGGCACCTTTGCGTCGTCTGCTGCTGCCTTTTGAAATCCAGAGCTCAGCTGTTGAATAGCAGTACTCGTGGAACATATACCTTACTCATGTAGCTTACACGCTCGATCTCTATCGGTTGTGGGTCCTGCTGCTGTACGACTAACGAGTGACAGCCCTCTTCAGCCTGCACGTTTTCACGTTTTGTTTTGCATGTCGGAGCCAAGGGTTTTCACATCACCCTCGAGGGGTTATTTTGTGCCGTTTCGGCAAATAACGCCCGACTTGGAGCACTTTTCGAGAAAGTAATAAAAGTTCGACCAACAAGCGACCACGGAAATCGTCGAGTCGTCTATCGCGGATACACGCGAGATCCACTAGACTAAAACTTGCACTGCTGCGCGGCCAGCCTCATGTCGACAGTAGCGATGCGGTGGTACAGCTCCAGTTTGAGGGGGAGAAAGAGCAACGAGGTCGCTTTGTTCACGAGCATGAGCAATTCTATTAATAGCTGGCGATCGCCACTCAAGAGGAACCCCGAGAGATCGTCAAATCGACGAACGCAATGACGAGTACAACCAACATGATCCTCACCAACTCGAACATGAGCACTAGGAAGGACGTGCAGCGAGCGCTAGACGCAATCAAAACTGAGCGCCGAAGAAGACAGCGAGAGCTGCTGCACAAGGTTCGCCCATCTCGCAGAGCACTTGCAATATCGCCCCCAGTCTCCACATCCTCTCAACACGATCTTCACGCCGATCAGCTTTTGTCCTGCTCAACGAAACTCTGTAGCGATGGCTCCACAAGGAGGGAGAGCCTCATGGTGGGCTTACTAGAGCCGCTCCTACCTTATCGACCGGAGACAGCAGCTCCTCCAAATGTGCTGAGAATGGCCTATGTTACCCAGTCGAATGGGCACCTCTCTCTGTGCCCGCACCATGTCATGGGTGACTTCGTCGAGATGCTCGACTTAAGCCCATGGGACATCTCGTCGGACAACACGGACGGCCTATGGCTACAAAACAGGTAATGTAAAGCCACAACAACGGCGGTACTGCTGTACGAGCACCGGTGCTTCGCGTTAAACACTTCAGTGACCTCATGGTATTTTTTTTCGAGTAGCTTTTTACCGTCACCACCGAGTCCTCAGGTTGCGTCAAAATTGCAGTCTTACGAAGGACGAGAATAAATACTCGTGGATACTGTTCTGTTGCATCTCTTTATCAAGAATCAATCCCTTAGTTTGCCTGTTAAATCTACGGTATGAATATCCCGGGGGAGTCTTACAGTTGAAGTACCTGCACGTACCAGGTACCAGGTAAAACAGTAGGCAATCCTCTCATATTTGGTGGTGTTTTTTGGATGACTGAAACCTGGAGAACCCCCCAGCTACTTGCTCGTGTTTGTACTGCCAGCTGCAGTACGCAGATGGCTGCACGCCGACGGCTGATGGTACCGTTGTATCTTCACTGATGACCGGTGCGGAGGGTGATGAGTCAACGGTCGTCTTGTCGATAAAAAATAATACTCGCCAACTGTGAGTCCTCCTGGCTTACGGGTCGACTGGAATATCAATGGCTGACCAAGCGACCCAATGCACCCCCGTTGACGTACATACAAACTCGGTTTGTATCGCGTTGAAACGACGAACTCGCGAAGTGTCTGGTGTCGTTAAGCATCACTGGTTCACAACGATTTCCTCGCTTCTCCCCGAGGTGTCATGCCGCCACGGGTGTACCAAAGTGGCAAACGTCTTACACCAGCAGCACAGCAATGGTGGGCCAGCGTGGCGTAACAGTATACATTGATGTCGACAGTCAGCTTGCTTTAGTACCAGGGACGCCGCTCAAGAGTTGTGTTTGCGGCGGTAAAGCCTTTGCACTAAGACAGAAGCACGTTGCCACCAAAGAGGGATACTGCTGTAGATCGAACACACTGTGAAAGGAAAAAACGATCAATTTCCCCTCTCTGACTACAGCAGTAGTTCCCCAGCCTGCTCCGGTCCTGCTGCATACCCTTTTTCATCGATCGGCCAGGTGCATACTCACCTTGAAATTGTCTGGTAGGGCTGACCTGGATGAAGGGGCTCTAACTGGACTGCTCCGCGCAGGGACACAACTCACGAGCCTCGAACTTTCTAACTGCCCTAGCATTCCATCGCGAGCGTTGGGGGCGCTCCTTCGTGGCTTTTATCAACTCACCGCTCTGGATATTTCCGGGTGCCTCGATATGGGAGACGAGTAAGTGCACCGAGCATCACGACATCGCAGTGTTTCGCCTTTTACAGATATTTTTTGAACTGCAACTGCAGTACAGTGGAACTTTTTCGGGTCCAGAGAGGCTTTGATTGGTGTGGGGTATATATATTCTGTTCAAGTAGTAAAAGGATTCGAAAAACAAGTACCTGGTCTTTTGAATATGCTTTCATGGTCATTTTTCTGGGCTTTGACATATGGACGTAGAAAAAACACGCCAGTTTTTCATGTTGGTGACCACTGTGCATGATCTCACGAAGAGCATCGCCCCCTGGAGAGGACTACTTGGATGGAAACCGACAAGAAGGCAGCTATACCTAGTGTCCCCAGCGCCTGGCCTTTAGCGTTTTCCCCCTCCGGCATCGGCCAAATAACGTTGATGTGCGCTAAGGGATTCCTGCTCCGGATGGCGCCGCAAAGCGCGTGAACGAGTCAACCGAGGTTTTGGGCGCATGTTTTTTTCGTCTTACCCGGGACCAGTGGTCTGGTTCATAAACTTGAAAAAACCAGCTGTTGAGGGTGGCTTGTGCCACCCGCATGAGTCGTTGCCGTAGATGAAGGGAAGGATGAGTACGAAAGCGAGGGGTTCTGATGGTTGACAGCAACGTCTTCAAAAACACACCGCTACGCTTGGGCTTACCGGCATTCGGTATTTTAACAGGAACTTCGCCGATGACACGAACTATCGTAACACGCTTGCACCAAGGGGTTCACTTCACCGCACCCTCAAATATCTTCACTTGTCTAACCAACACATACATTTTAAGGTTTACAGTTGTGCAGGTAGAGCGGCGCCAAACGATACTACCGGGATTTCAGATTGTCTCCGGTCTCGTTTTCGCCGAGGCGCATTTTATGGGGTTACGAAATACACCGTGCCCACCCAACTTATCGATGCCTGTTTGTTTCTCGCACCCCTTCCGCTCGATGAAAAAAGACACGTCGCACAGATCACCAGCAGCTGTTCGTCCTTAACCGCGCTCAACATGTCTTCGTGCCTGGGGCTGACAGACGAGGGTGAGTCGTTGATTCTTCAACTCAGAGGGTGCGGCGTAAAGCTGTTCCTCAACGAAGGACGGAAACGACCCTGTGCTCAAGCGGATGCATGAATCAACCACCAGGAAGAATAGGTCTCGAGGGAGAAACACGACGGAGAAACATGGTTGTCTTCGAGGCCACCCCTCGGTCAAGAATACACGAGGTACGACAGTTGTGCGCCTATAAAAGAGAACATGAAGATATTTTTCTCCGTCGTTGTTGTCCAATTGCCCAGGGTTGGCCGCGGCCGTTTCTGGTGGGGGTCTCTCTTCTCTGCAAAGACTCCTGGTGTCTGGCTGTCCTGGCGTGGGAGACCGCGGCGTCCGAAGTGTGCTGGATGGGTGTGTCGCGCTCGAAGAGCTCTCGGCCTGTGCGTGCGAAAAGGTGTGACAGGTTCACGATGTACGGATGGGGTGTCGCGACGGTATTGAGTAAAGCAGCTTCCGCTGAGAACTCGCGCAGCAGGATGATTGTAGCTATGGTCATCTTGTGTGTGTTGGTGGATACCAGTCTGCCAGTCTGCCGGTCTGTCGGTCTGTCGGTCCGTCGGTCTGTCGGTCAGCCAGCCAGTCGGTCGTTTCAGCCATATTGAAAGGGGTCCTTGTATTTTTAGCTTCTTCGGAAGCTAGAAAACAGCTTTCGCGCTGTATGCTTTTCTTGAATGATATCAGGGAGGAGCGTGCGAGTTACTCCGCTATATGGCGACGACGCATGCTAAAGGTGTGTTTTCGTGCGCTTCCTCACTGTTGCTTCCCGTGTGGTTCAATACTGAGAAAAAGGCAATACACGCTAACTTAAGGAACTAGGTACAGAGATCGGAGAAATGGTCGCGGGGTTTTAAGGCTGATGCTGCGAACGCTGAGGGTCTTGGGGTGTAAGGCTCAAGCCGTGCAGGTACATGCGATAGGCATGAGTCAAGCGAACGCGAGGGTGTGATCGTAAAAATCCCTTCAAAACTACACCCGCGTTTGGGGGAAAAATGGGAGAAAGTTGTTATACTGGGATTGGTTTTACAGCGGTAAGAGCGTTAACTGCGGTCTTCACCTTCGTTCGAAAACGCTCGGGGGCCACGGGCTTGACACCTGGTGTGCGCATGGTTCGCGCCGTCTTAGGTTCGTACAGTCACAAAAAACGTCCGTTCCTATAGCGTATGGTCACCCAAAAATAGTTCCAGAACATTATTTCCTATTGCCAGTGTTCTGTGTCTACCAGAGTCATCACCGCTTGGCACGAGTAATGCGGTTGCTCTAGCGATGCTGTATAGTAACGTGAGATATACAGTTGACATGGGGCTCCGGCTCTTCTTGTGCCCATCAAGCAGTTTACTGGTCACGCGTTTCTTGGACAAACGTTCCCGGGAGGAGTTTTCACAGTCCCAGAGCGCGGTCTGAAGAAGCTTGACCTCGCCGGCTGCCGCAAGCTGGATTCTGGAGCAGTAGAATGGATAACCGCAGGGTGCACCAATATCCGCGCCCTCGTGATTTCTGGCTGCCCTTCCGCCACACCAAAAGGGGTCCAGCTCCTTGTGGCAGCCCATCCGACCCTACAACGGCTAGACGTCGCGGGATGCATCGGGCTCGGTGGGACCGTGCTATCGTTCGTGGCGGAAAGGGGGCGTGCTCTCCGCCACCTGGACATTGCCAACATCTCCACCGCCGCGGCAAGGGTTGTCGGAAAATTTCTTCGGGACTGTGGAGGGCTTGAGTATATCGACATCAGCGGCCTAACGAGGGTAAACCGCTCGTGCTTTCGGAGCATTGGATCGGGGAGGTATGCCGCTGACGCCAGCTGTCCACCCGACCAGCGCAACGGGGGTCAGGGATGTTATCCGCTGGAATCAGAAGGTAGCACTGGCGAACCGCGGTATTTCGGCTGGGTCGCGGGCAAGCTACCACACCTAAAGGTGGCGCGTATGCTCCGCCTTCCAAATTTTGACGACGCTAGTGTCATTCGGTTTGCAAGCGCCTGCCCTAAGCTGGAGGAGCTCCATCTTTCTGACAGCCCCATGGTCACTGGCGCATGCCTCGCAGCCGTGTCTTCCATGTGCCCCCTTTTGCGGTCTCTCGGGCTGGACCGCTGCAGCGCTGCGTCCGACGAACACGCGCTAGCCGCCGCCTTGCAAGGCTTACCACGCCTAGAGCACCTCGCTCTAGCGCGGGAAGGGCGCGGGCGTAGCACAGGCCGAACCGTGGGAAGTGACGGCCGCGACGGAAGCCAGTCAAATACGTCTCGACGAGCTCCCTTCGGTGGTTCTGACTCCCTTCATCCCGACATAAATCAGGGCGGTGGTGCCATCCACGGAACGCCTCTTACCGGGGCAACGCTCCTCGCCTCAGCGTCGCGCTATTGCACGCAGATGATGACTCTGGGTTTAGAGGGCCACGAACGTCTGACCTTCGACACCGGAAATTCTCCCCCTGAAGCGTTTCCTAGCTTAACGGAGCTGAGGCTGGCTTCGTGCGTTTCGGTGGACGACCCAGGTTTGGTTGCGATCTTAGAAGCGTGCCCGCGAATCCAGACTCTCTCTCTATCAGGATCCGGAGTTTCGCAGGAAGCTCTCGTGCGGTACGCCTCCACGAAAAGATTGCCTTCGGTCGAGGTGCTACCCCCTGCGCCTCTCCGGGCGGCCTCCAACTCACGCTGTCGGACACGAACTGCTCCGCTTGGGGGTTCACGCGTAGGCCCTCCCTCTTCCCCCTCGCGGCTGGATTCCGCCGCCTCAGCTACGCCCGTTCCATTGGAAAAAACGCCAGAGGCGAGGGCAAACTCGCCTCCGTGTGATGTTGTCGACGCTCGAGGGGGAGGAGAGGTGAAAGGAGGTGCGGCGGGGCTTCGGCCGGTGGAGCACTGCCACCTGAAGCTGGCGGCAGGTGCGTTGCTTTCCCGGTTTGAGAAGGAACGGCTGGCGGTGAACACGCTGTCCCGCGCTTTGCGACGCTTTATAAAACGACGACCTCAGCAGGAGTTGCTGGCCGCCAGGACGATATGTAGGGCGGTGCTGAGGCATCGTTCCAGGACCAGGAACTGTTTCCCGGAACAGGTGACTGGCCTACTGCAAAACAGATAATACTGAACGGAGTATACGTACAATCCCGTGCTACCATGTGTGCGTTTGCTGTCTTGACGTTCTTTTTTCAATCGGCAAGGATAGGTCGCTACACACACGTACCGGCTTATAAAAAAAGCCTGATCGCGGAATTTGCCACAAACCCGCGGTGCCTGAAACCGATGTATTGCATGTATTTAAGCCGGAGCCCGAAGTGACCAAACTCGCAAATTTCCTGTGAAGGACACACAGGATACCTCGCAATGTCTCGCTCTAAGAGTAAGCTGCTATTATCAGGGGGTGTAGGCTATGACCCACTGCCTCCGCGAAGTATGGATACCATAGCCCCTACCTCCGTGCCGCCCTGTGGCCCAGCCATGTGTCCTACGGGAGGGTATCGTGTATACCCTCGACACAAAAGAAATACGCCGCACGGAACGAAATCACTGCACGCTTGCTACATTGTTTTGGTGTGACATCTGACCTCCAGGTGCAACATGATGAATTTTACCACCGACCAGTGACGATCATTCCCTGAAAGAAGAAGAATATCTGCTTCCCAATATTACGACATGAACCAACCATGCTAGGCACGTTTGGCTTTGGCGAGGGAAGTTGCGAAAAACCTCCAGACACGCTTTCGGGAGCGTTGTGCTCGCAAACGAGACCACGCCGCCACGGGTTTCCAGTCACTGTGGCGGCGGTACTCCGCACGGTGCATGTTTGTGCACCAGCTACGCTTGCGATGCGCGGCGGTCGAAGTTCAGCGGATGTGGAGGGGACACTACATCTACACGCGGTTTCGCGTTGTCGAGAAGGTTCGCCCATTCTGCTCGGGTTGTATTTCTTAGTTTGGAAAGGCGGAAAGATTCGCGCGTTCTACGAGTGCTGTGGTTCCATTTATTTACGTATAGGGCAAGGTGAGGAGGTCCTCACAGTCTGATCTGTAGCAGTTTCCTTCCTTTTGGAAAAGGTGAAAAGGCTTGCCGAATCTGCTGGCTGTTGTATTCCTTGGAGTCACTATGACGGGGGGCCACAGTAAATAGGACCTACGGTACACACAAAAAACTGTATATTTCACAAGTTGTACTAACAATATTTGGTCCTATTAACTATGGCTCCCCGTAATAGTTTGGCAGGAGGAAACCGTTTCCTCGATTCTGCTGCAGTAGTTGTGTTCCTTAGTTTGGAAAGGTAAAACTCAGCATAAAACGCCCCGATCGCCCCAAGAGGCTGTGCCGGACATTTTTCGACTCTCTTAGGTAGTCGTGGGTGCTGCTGAGCGCTGTTGCGAAGTCCTCCCGAAACGTGCACGAATGTTTGCATCCGTTGAACAGTGGCGCCTAGTGGCACTATACACCCTGCAAAGTGCGTTGTTTTACAGCAGACTTCAGCGACTTGACACCCCGGGTGCACCGTAGCAAGAGCGATAGCGGTGCCCCGCCAGGGCAAACTAGCTCGTGGGTGCAACTCCTTGAACGTTCGGCCGGCACTTCGTAGCGCTCGTCTGGGTCCGCACTCACCCGCCTTTTTCTGTGCGTCCCATGCTATATTTCCAAAGTTGAGGGAGCTGAAACTCGCCAAGAAAGTGATTGGAAAGCAGTGGTTTAAAGGGACCGCCGCGTCCAGGATATCCGACCAAGACCCCGCCAAGGCCAGGGCCGAGCAGGTGATTTTCGTAGCTCCTCCGTTTCGTCACAATAGGGCAGTACTCTATGGAGCAAACCACAATGTATCTACAAGCATCGAAGCAATTTCGGCTGTGCAATGGGTCGAAATATGTCACATACAGCGATGCTTGTCACGACCAACCCAGAGCGTTGCCTGCAGCAAAGTGCCACACCGTCCGCACATTGTAGGAACGGTTCTACGAACCACTACGTGCCGTACGTTGGTAGTATTCGAGATAGCACACCTTCTTGGACGATTTTCAACGCTGGTTTTCTCAGAGACGGAAATAGGCATAAACGCCTACCAGGTACTTACAACGTCTACGAGAAGCTACCGACGGGATCCATCCAAGCCGGCAGACTGGTTTTGTGTGGCCCGCATGTTTTGAAAAAAAGCGGAGTTGAAAATAATAGAACCAACTCAGGGTGGGTGTAGGTATAGCGTCTTGCGTGCTGTAGGGGTACGCAAACGGCTTCCAACTCCTGTGGGGCTCTGTGTCATGGCCGGAGACGCTCGAGGCAATTTCATTGCTTAGTTAACCTCATAAACACCCGAGCTTGCGTTGCTGCCCACACACGCAGCACGCACTCGTATCTCGAGGCCCTTCCGACGAAGCAATACGTACAAACGCTCACGAAACAACTCGCTGAAAGAAGTGCGAGTGGGGAGCGCTGACGCCAGTCGGTGCTTTACAAAAAACACACGCCAACGAACAGAAGCTCAGTTGCATCACTGTTGGTGTGGTACTATCGGAAGCGCTTCCTACAGCGACGAACAAACGCCTACACTGCCTCGTCCCTCTAATATCTGTCTGGATGCATCACCATGGCTGAACTTCAAAGAGGTGGCGAGAAGAAATGCGAGAGGGGATTCGGGGCTGTGCTACTCTTGTCCGTGCCGAACGACGTCGCGGGAAGGCTAGCGGCAGTTCGGTAACAACGAGTACCCCCCAAGACGACGATTCTTGTAGGTTCGGAGCGATGCCGCCGGTACCTCGGCACGACATCGTACCAGGTAAGAATCCCTTATCCCTGGGGTTCACCATGTTCACGGACCGGGATCGTGTGCGCACGTGTGATGCACATGCGACGGTCTAGTCCTTGAATTTCCTCGGCAGAACTGAGTACAGCTATATGCGACGTATATCCGTGCTCTCGAACAGGGTCAGTCATATTCGTGAAGCGTTCCTGACGTGGTGAGACTGAGCTGCACACAGCTGCGTACATGGGGCATATACTCTTGAACAGCGCCGGGCTTCTGTTGTGCGTTTAATTCTCGTAATGCGTTGGTTGTGTGTGCAGAGTTTGAGGCTTCCCCCGAACGCCGAGGCGTAGCCATGCTTAAGCGGCAGGACGCTGGATGCTATATAGTGACAACGTTTTTTGTGTGGGATCGAACCTCGAACGGAAAGGCCCCAAGATAGACTAAACGTGAATGATGTGGCAAGACGTCGTTGTTTCTAGCGCCCGATGATCCTCACCACGGAGTGCAGCATGCAGCACCACGACCAGTGCCAGGGTTGAAAGCAAAAACAATGTGCTTCGAGAGTTCGCATCTGCGATATATATATATTCGTTGGCACATACTGTATACAGGGCAGAAAGGTAAAACGATTTTTTGTTCGGCGTCTAGAACACCCACAAAATTTATTCATAAGCCCAGATGAACGACTGCAATTCTGGAAATCGTTTCCCTTTGGGCAGGATAGACCGATTCGCTTTACCCCCCTCCCTCCTCGGGAGCGAGGGTCTATGGTCATACAACTACAGCCGAGCATGAGATCGAGTGCATATCTCCTATCGAGTACATCCTTCCCCCCCCCTCGGTAGGGATGCGTGGTCAATGGTTTAATGACTAAGGCAAGTAACAAATGAGTACGCCCCCTCCCCCCCCCCCTCGGGAGCGAGAGGTTCCGGGAAAATACAGCTCACTCTTCAAAGTACCTCTTTCTCAACGATTGGCGTCAATCTCACCCACGTCAATGCGAAAAAAGTTTTTCTATCGTGCAAATGCTTACCCCCCTCGCCTCCGGCTCCAACGGGATGCGTGGTCAATGGCAAGTAACAGATGAGTACGCCCCCCCCTCCTACCCCAATCCCCCCTATTATATATGGGTTGGGCTGGCGTCGTTTGGCAACGACACTGTAGGACATGCCGCTCACTACGTGACCTAGACAACCAGGGCACCGTTCTGTTTTAAAGCGGTCGCTCTCAGCTGGTCGTCTAGTGAGATCATCTGTGCGAGGAAAAGAGCCTTTACTCCGCACGAGGGAATTGGTCGTATCACGTAGTGTTCAATGTAAGGCACCCAAGAGGCAGTTACACAGTACTTCTATTGCTGTCTCTGGAAATGCCCACACCGGAAATGAAAGCAACATATTGATACTGTTATCCATATGCAAGTCCGCCTCACAAGCGGTTCTGAGTAGGATGCAGCTCAGCCTTCATGCGACTCGCCAGACACCTCACGGCGCTTCGCGCTTGACGGAAGAAATACCTGCCTGGTCGGTGAAAACTCGACGTGCTCCGTCCCGGCATTGTAGGGATGCGAGGGTCTATGGTCATACGACTACGGTCGTGCACGGGATCGAGTACATCTCTTCAGTCGAGTGCACCTCCCCCCTCCTCGGGAGCGAGAGGTCCCGGGAAGTACAGCTCAGTCTTCAAGATATATCTCTCTCCCAACGATTGGCGTCAATATCACCCACGTCAGTGCGATTGTTCTTTTCTATCGTGCAACCCCCTTGCCTCCGGCTCCAAGGAGATGCGTGGCCAATGGTAAGCAGCAGATGAGTACGCCCCCCTCCTCGTACCCTAATATTTTATATCTGGTATATATAGGTTGGGACAGCGTCGGTTGGCGACGACGCTGTATACCAAGCCTCTCACCGTGTGAGCTAGACAGTCAGGGTCCTGTTTGCTTTTTGCGGTCACCCCGGCTGGCGGTCGAGTTATATCATTTTTGGCGGGGAGGACCTGACCTCCGCACAAGGGGGATTATTGTATCATGTAGCGTGTGTATGGTAAGGCGCCCACGAGGCAGGTACATAGTAAACCCATTGCTGCCTCTGGAAGTGGCCACACCAGAAAGTTAATAATTTAATTGACGCTACCATATAAAACGAAAACCCGCCTCAAAAGCGGTTCTTAGTGGAATGCAGCTCGCCCTTCGTGCGAATTGCCCAATACCTCACGGCGCTTCGCGTTTGGTACAAGCAATGTCTGTTTGGTCGATGAAAAGCCGACATGCTCCGTCCCGGCATTGTAGAGACTCAAAGGTCTATGGTCATACGACTACGGCCATGCATGATTATGAGTTCACCCTCCTCCTCCCTCCCTCCACGAATTTCCCCCTCGACCAGGGGCGTTCGACGCCCATCCTAGAGCCCACCGTCTACGCGACGGTAGAGAGGTATCCTTCGCCGGGGCTGCAAACTCTTCGAACCCAAACACCTCCGCCGAAAACGACCCTCCTCTCCCGTTCGGGAGGGAAAGCGGGGCGCTTCGAGACCCTGTGGACTTCGATATCTCACGGAAAGGCGTAAGCGACAAGTGGCAAGGCGACGGGGAAGGGGAGACGGCGGCCGTGTCGACAGACGACCGGGCTTTGGCTGCTGCGAGGTCAGCGGAGGGAAGGTCGGAAAAAGAGCGGTCGTTGTGCGGACTTTGCCGGAGGCATTTTGCGGGCGTTTCGTGCGTGGAGTGCCGGCTGGCCTACTGTTTCAGGTGGGCGATGATTGAGTGGTCGGATTTTTCCGATATTGGTTGGCACGGGGGGGTGTCCACTCGTCTGTTCTGTGGGGTTATCGAGAAAACGTGGTGATGATGACGATGGTTATGTCTTCACACTGGCTGATTTCGCTTTGATCTACAACGTAGACATATCGTGGAATAAACTAGCGTCCTTAAGGGAAAATCTAGTACCTGGTACTACAGTGGGTGCGACGCGAATACGCGACGTAACCTACAATACCAATTCTGCCCACACACGCCTATTTTACCATGGGGAAAACCACTCAGTCGCGGGGTCGTGTTTACCCGTTATCCTTCTGCCTAGGGTACGGCTTCTTGCTGCCAATGCTTCAGGGGGTAATAGCTTGTGCCCGGTTAGTTGGTATGCTCCACACGCGTTTTGAAGTGTCGAGAGAGTCAAGGATAAGTCGAGCAAGTCAGTGCCAGTGAAAACCTGGTCCTCCGAATGCCTCGCACCATACATCCGGGTTTTTGATAGCGCACACGTACGGTCTTCCACCAAGTAGTTTCATGAGCATCCGGGGTGGGTCGGAGACTCTACATTCCTCAGACGGAGCATGGTCTATCCATCTGCAGACATATCATCTAGTTCCTCGCCTGTCGTTGTGAGAGGTTGTGGAAGACCTGCAACGTGTTCATCCAACCCAGGAAACATGTGCTAGGCTATGCAGGTTATACAACTCCAACCTGGCAACACGACCTAAATTGTACGGTGCAGGTCAGTGGATCTGCCTGCCTGAAAGATCCAGACGATCAGGTGCAAATCGATGAAACGCCCGACATGTGAGTGTTCGCAGGTGAGTACTAATGTCGTGAAAAAACGGTGGCCGAGCTTTTGCAATTTTCTGCCATAGAATTTCAAGCTTCCTTCGCACCTGATACAACCCAGGTGCTCCACAAT
>JBBMHQ010020226.1:0-17576 GCA_037834295.1 Postelsia palmaeformis
ACGGGCTGATGCCATCGTTCATATCCGATACACTTCAATCACAAGCTCAGACAGCCTGAACCGGCTGAATAGTTACGATTATATTTGAATGCTATCAGGTATTTCGTAGCCCAATTGAACCATAAGGAATTGATTTTAATGAAGTCTCTAATATGCTAAGCCCTAAAATTTTACATCTAGTGTCTCCGACTGGGTATTACGGCGCTGAACGCTGGATAGTGGCACTCGTTAGGAATATCGACGAGCAACGAATTATTTGTGATCTTGCTGTAACTATTGAGGGTGATAGAGAAGAGCTTGAAATATTCCGGCGAATATCTGACACAAGTGCATCGTTACATAAGCTTCACATGGCCTCTAGATTCGATTTTCGTGTTGTTAAGCGATTGGCAAAGATTATCAATGAAGGGGGTTACAACGTTGTCCATTCACATGGCTATAAGTCAGATATCCTTGCTGTTCTAGTTAAAAGAGAATGTAGTTCGCTAAAGATAATTAGCACGCCTCATGGATTTGGGGAGTGCGTGGATTTAAAACTCAGGGTATTCCATTACTTAGGGTTGAGAGCATTGCATTACTTTGACGCAGTTGCCCCCTTATCTCCCCAGCTAGTAAATAAGATGCGAGCGGCATCTATTTTGGAAGATAAAATTAAATTAATCGCGAATGGTGTTGATTTGACAGATATACCGTCGCAAGTGAAGGGTGTCAGAACAAATAGTGGTGGGTTTAAAGTAGGTTTCATTGGGAGGTTAGTTTCTGGTAAACAGGTGGATCATTTACTACTCGCATTTAATGAGTTTTGGCTTGTGAACAATAACGCGAGCTTGGATATAGTCGGGGAGGGTATGGAGTATGGTCGACTGGTGACCCTATCATCCAGACTGGAGTCGCGCGATTGCATAAGATTCCACGGGTACGTTGAAGATCGTTTCAGCATAATGGATAAATTTGACGCTATCGTGCTTCCATCTAAATCAGAAGGAATACCTCGAAGTCTCATGGAAGCGATGGCTATGGATATTCCTGTTATCGCTTATGATATTGACGGTGTTAACTGGCTCATTGAGCATAACGAGAGTGGTCTGTTGTGCGAATTCGATAATCAAAAATGCATTACAAACGCGTTGCTTAAGCTATATCAGAACATATCTTTCCGGGGTCAAATCGTGAAAAATGCAAGACAACGTGTCGAAATGCATTTTTCGGCTGCCTCTATGGCAGTCAAATATGAAAAGCTTTATTGTGATGTTGTTCACTGTTAGCGGAGTATCATTAAACCGCATAGTGCGAGCTGTCGACAAAAGCATATTGGTCGTTGAGGTATTAAGCTGATGAAGGTCAAATACAAGCTAAATATTATATTGTCATTGTTTGTTTTTAGTTTCGTCTCTTTTTCAGCTTTAGCTGGAGAGTGTAGAGCCAAGCCTGAATGGTATAACCCGCCAGCAGCAGCAAACCCGGCGATAGATCCATACTTTTCTGATGTGGCAGCAGCACCGAATGGCACACCTATTTCCGTGTTTGGAGCCGATCTGTCTGGTCCACTCATCGTCGGGGGAGTTACTCTGGAAA
Source organism: Postelsia palmaeformis (assembly GCA_037834295.1). NCBI lineage: Eukaryota > Phaeophyceae > Laminariales > Laminariaceae > Postelsia > Postelsia palmaeformis. The sequence goes on from JBBMHQ010020226.1 coordinate 1,576, forward strand.
ATTGCCCATTTATAGATGAGACAGTCTTTTCTCATGCAGAGGCCGGAGTTAGACTGGGTAAAACGACTTGCTGGTTAGATGGCTTGCCGTTAGGCGATACTGAAATCTCAGCAGGCCCTCAAACTTCTCTGTCGTTCAAGTTAGTGGAGGGTTCTGTCGAAACTATTTCTGACTTTGATTCCTTTAAGTTAGCAATGAAGGAACCAGAGCCTGGGCAAATATTTCTTCTCAAGGGGTTCGAGGCTGATTTGACCCGAGATGGGAAGATAAATGGTGGAAAACATATTCTATGGATGCGCAATGGCGAGCATGAAGCCACAAGTTCGAATCCAATAGCACTAATTGGATATCCGGGTGATCCAGCAAAGTTTGTTGTTGATGGTATTGCAAATGGTGATAGGGCTATTTCGTTAGACAATAATGGCTGGACTATATCAAATCTTGATTTCGATACCTTTTGGAACAGTATTGCAGCTGAAGGTGAGGCAAGAATAGTTGGTAATAGGATCAATGGAATGCACGGTGAGCAAAGGCCAGCGGGTACTGGCACAATAACGGGTGGCGGTGAAAGCAAGGGGGGGTATATAGCGGGGAATATCGTCACAGGTGGTCGTACTAATTGGCGTTTTGACCATGCACTGTATGTTACGGATTGTCCGAGTGATCAAGGTTGGACAGTAGAATGGAATTATATATACGACAACGATTTTGCGAGAGGGCCTCAGGTAGCTGTTAATCACCAATTTCCACGCTGTGGCAGGGATGAAGGTAATATATCTGTAGCGTCTCATGTGCTAAGAAATAACGTGGTAGATACGACATCGTACAGAGGTCGGTGCATTGGAGTGTCCGCTCTTGGCTGGCAGTCCGAATTTAATCCTGTGCGCCCTGGTGTCGTGCACATTACGAATAATGTATTGGTAAATTGTGGATTTATCGGAGAGGATGTAGATACGTTCAACGATGCGCGCCAAGGGTCAGCAATCTACTCGGCTCCTGGTAATACGGTCATTGATGGTAATGTGCTATTTAGGCCAAACGGTGCGATCAGGGTGGGTACGACGGGTACAGTAGCCAGAGTTGGCGATTTCCTTGATACCAGTATAAGCAACAATATATTTATAGATAGAGACGGCTTTGACATCGAATTGCTCCTTCACGAGTTGTCTTTACCTCAAGTTATCATTCAGGACAACGAAGACAGGTAGCCTCGCAAGAATACAGAAGGGTTTCTTGAGGCCTGATTTTCGAGTTATTGTTTGTCATTGTCGTAAACTATTATTAGTTATTTAAGAGAAATGTTTGATGTGTTAGCCGTAGATATTCTTTTTCACATACCCGAGCTGTTGGCCGACAAGGTTGCTCCATGACTAGCTCGCCTGTTTTTATCGTGGGCGTTGGTCGATCTGGCACTACGTTATTGAGGCTAATGCTCAATAGCCATCCGCGGCTAGCTATACCTTACGAAACTCATTTTATCGATGCCTACGCTGCTCGGCTTGCAGAATTTGGTGATTCAACCGATGAGGCGTGGTGTGCGCGAATTGTAGGTGCATTGTTGAGTGAAGAGATGATTCAGAAATGGGACTACATCCCTAGTTCTGAAGAAGTTATGTCAAGGGTGTCTGCAGCAACACTACCTGCTGTGATTGATGCATTGTTTTCATCTTATGCTATCAGCATGAATAAATCTCGGTGGGGTGATAAGTCAGATTATCTCGATCGAATGCATATCATTGCAGAACTGTTTCCTAACGCTCGCTTCATACATATAGTTAGGGATGGTAGAGATGTTGCGTCCTCCGTGATGCGTTTACCGTGGGGACCAAATGACCTATTGGTTGCCGCAAACTGGTGGGAGGAGCATGTCAGAATTGGAAGGATGGTTGGCCGAGCTCTTGGCCGGCATCGATACACGGAGGTGAGGTATGAAGATTTAGTCAACGATACAGAAGTTGAGCTCGTTCGCCTCTGTTCGTTCATCGAAGAGGAGTGGTCACCGGCAATGTTAAGCTACCATGAATCTGGACAAGCCAAGATTCCAGACGATCGGCTGTATCAACACAAGAATGTTGACAAGCCTCCTACTGCATCTCGGAGTTTTGCTTGGAAAAAAGAGATGAGCTCTGTAGATGTTGCTGTGTTCGAGGATCATGCGCGCGATATGTTGTTAGCTTTCGGCTACGAAGCACATGGGTGTAGTAACATTTCTCGTGCACGACGTAACGTTCGGAAACTATCTATTATGATTCGAAAGAAGACAAGAGACTTAATTGGTTGAGAATTGATATTTGACTAATCGATAGCCAAACAATGCAGGTGGAGTGCATTCACTCTCCAAATGGATTTTTGTTAAAGTACTTGATTAATATCGTATCAACAGTGTTCTGTTTGATCATATGCGCAATTCTAAGAAGGCGATCATGAAGTAAATAAAGAGGACGTATTCTGCTCCTCTTTGAAAAATTCTCTAACATTGGTTGGTATCCAAAAAATGTTAGTGTCTCTGCAGCTTCACCTTCAAACAAAGCTATTTGTCGTGCAGTCATTTCACGCTTCCATCTAAAATGGCTTGAAGCGCTGGCTTTTTCAGCGAGAAGACCTAAGGACTGATCGTCTATCTTTTCATTCAAATAAGTGTAAATTTGGCTAATTGTATTTTTCGAGCTTTGTACCAGGTCTTCGTAGCTGATCTGCACTAGACGCTCAGTATTCTTAAGGTTCTCCATGCTCTGGCTTGGCCTATTTAGACGCGCCCAGTATTCTGCCGCCGCTAGCGTATTGTTTGGACCCCAAGGTTTCTTTAGTAGTGAAAGAGCAACGTCTCGTCCATCTCTAACTATATAGATGTACTTTGCTTGTGGAAACAATTTAACTAATATCGACAGGTTATCAATATAGTGTGGTGTTTTGTCCCCCCAGTTCGTGTACCCCAAAAATCGAGACCTAGTCATCATCAATTCGTTAACTATATCCGCGTAAGTCAAAGATTTATTTTCTTTGAGGTTCTCAAATAGGATGGCTGCATCTATTGGTATCTGCCACTGCTGAACGGGTCTTTCCTTTTTGATATCGTTTATTAGTCTAGTGAAGTTGGCTTCAATATTTAGATCCTCGTAGGCGCTAAGATTTTTGAAATACTTGATAATAAAATGGGTCTCAACCGGGGAGCCATATTCCAGTTGGCTGACTAGTTTGGCTAGGAAAGTGGTACCTGATCTGGGAGCGCCAAGTATAAATAGTGGTTCCATATTAAAATGTATCAATTCTGGAAGAAATTAAAAATGAGCTTACTTGTATTACGATCTAAGTATAGATACTATTTTACTGTTGCTCTAATTCCACAGTTCCATGATTCGCTGAAAAGTAAGCGCCCACGTTTCAGGGTGTCCGGGGTTTCTGCCTTTGTTATTTCATATTTCAGGGCAAAAGTGCATCTAGGGCCTCATCCGAGTCTGCAGCAGCAATATTACCAATAACGTATTGCGGATGGGGGTTAACGAAATCTTGATAGTGCGGAACTCGCAGTGTTTAAAATATGTGGCCATAGTTGGTGGTTGAAAATCCTTAATGTGATGAGCCATAAAAGTATTGATAGACTGCCAGTAATTGCTATAAGGTTAATGTAGCCAAATTCTGTACTAACTAATTCATATATCGTCGCTGAGCACGCATAGACGATTAACGTCAATACAAGATTAGGAAATATAGCTTTTGTCATAGTGGCTATGGTGTATGACAAATATCGTTTAGCGATAGTTGCTGACAACAGGAAATCAATTGCACCGCATACCAATAGTGACTTCGCTGTAACTTCGATACCATGTGGGGCACCTAAGACAATAGCAATCAACATGGTGATGGCAATGGCAATTTCTTTTTTTGCAAGGATATTTTCATGACCCATTGCGATCAACACATCGGGTAAGAAATTATGCGTCGACTTCATAATAGCCCAACCAGCCAATATGCTAGCTACTGGTGCAGCAGAATCCCATTGTTCTCCAAAGAAGAGACGAATTAGTGGCAGTGACAACACGGCGGCGCATGTAAATGCGGGCATTGCTACTGAGCTGTGCAGCGCGGTGCATCTCAGATAAGCTTCACTGATATCTCCGTCGTCGCGTTTTATTTTAGATAAGTAGGGGAGTATTAACGGTTTTACTGCAAGCGTTAGAAGCTTATCAAGGAAATTAATCAAGCCAAAACCGCGAGAGAACAGCCCAACATTTTCCATCGTGCTAGCTTTGCCAAGTACGATATCAGGGAGGCTAAGCTGAGCTTTTTGGAGCAACCCTGATAAGCTTGTATAGGCCCCGAATTTGATGATGTTCTTCCATAACTTCAAAGACGGTATACATAAAATCTTATGCTGGCTGAAGTAAAGTATGGCCACGAGTTCTGCAAGCGCACCGATAAATACGCCCCACGCCAAGCTGTAGTAACTGAATCCATGTAGAGCCAATAATATAGACGATGTTGCTCTAGTAAAGCTTCCACATATTCGTATTTTTAGGATGCGGTCAAAATGCATGTCTCTGACCATTTGAGCGTAGGTAACACTAGCAAATGGTGCAATGAGGAATGAGAGTGAAAGGATCCATAAGATGAACTGAATATCTGGAAGTGCATAGAATCTAGCAATATAGGGTGAAATAAAAAAGATCAAAGCGGCTAAGGTCCAGCAAGTTATCATCATTATGCCAAGAGCTGTGCGCAGTTTTAAACTGTTTAATTCTGCCTCTTTAATAATGTACTGGTTTGTACCGAAAGATCGTATTTCTGTAGCAATCACGAAGACGAAACTGGTTACTGAAAAAACACCTATTTCGGTTGGGGATAGAACTCTGGCAATAATTGCAATCGAGAAAAAGCTGATCAACAAATTGCTTTGTTGGGCAAAGATAGAAAAAAAAAGCGCTCTCCTGAAAGACGCCATCTATGCGTTATCCACACGTGTAAAACGCGTTTTGATCTCTAGTTGGTCAAGTAGAGCAAGCGACCTTGAAGTGATATAAATTGCAAAAATTGCTGACGTAGCTAGTGTTGTTTTAAGGGAGCTGGTTTTGTACCTAACTATAGTGAGGAAGATTGATAGTGCAATAAGAAACGTAAAGTATACAGTGGCCCACCAGAATGAGGTCGTTAGAATTGCAAGGATGGTAGATATAGAAAAAAGAAGAACATTAACTGCGGATATTATTGCAACCTTAGAATCCATGAATTTCTGTAGCGTGGTAAAATCCTGCCGGCCATGCCATCTTTCACGAGTTATGAAGCCGCAAATACTAGATGGATATCCATGATGGAGCGTAACTAGTGATCTACGTTCAATTATAGCGGCGCCTAAATGCTTTGCTCTTTCGCAAAAATCATAGTCTTCAGCTGTTATAAGATTGCTGTCAAAGCCGCCAACCTCTAAGAACAACTTCTTTGAAGTGAGCAAGTTCCCTGAATTTATATAATTTGACTTGTATTCGAGCAATCGGTTGAACCAGAATCTGTCAAGAAACTCCGTTTTTGTGGGTGGGTGGCAACGGGCACCATAAATTGTAGAAGGTTGCTCTTGGAGTAGCTCTACTACTTGCAATATGTCTTGGCGCCATTCTTCAGTGACTTCGACATCTGCGTCGATGAACGCAAAAAAGCATCCATTGGCTAACCTGGCCCCATGGTTTCTCAGTTCAGATATAGAAACATGCGGTAGCTCGACAGCAGTATTTGCGAGATTAATTGCTATATTGAAGGTTTGATCTGTCGAGCCATTGTCAACCACGATAATTTCCGTGGCGAGATATTCATTTATTTTTATTGCTTGTAATAGCGTATTTTCTATGTATTTTGCCTCGTTTTTGGTCGGAATTATAATTGAAAGTATCGGCAGGGAGGTTGCATCAATCGTGTGAGTCATTGTGGAAATTTCACTCAGTCGTTATTATTGTGAAGCCAATAGAAAATGGTTTTGTATTCATATCACCAAGGTGCAATGTCTGTCGCTCGTAAGTGGTGTTAATCCAACCCAACAAATACACCCTGACCACGTTTTGGAGCCAGCGCACTAGCGTAGGAGCGGTGGATTAAGATTTATCGCTTTTCTCGTACACAATATAAGAACCAATAGCTAGATATTGAATGTTACTAAGCGTAAAAGCACGCACTGCATCTGCCGGTGAACAAACAATAGGTTCTTCATGCATATTGAAACTAGTGTTTATCACAGAAGGAATACCCGTTAGCCTAAAGTACTCTTTCAATACACGATGAAAACCTGAGTTGCTCGATTCACTAACCAATTGAGGCCTAGCTGTGCCATCCACATGAACTGCCGCAGGGCTTTGCTTCCTCATTTGCTCAGTGCAATCAAATGTGACCGTCATGAATGTAGATGTATGCTCTGCTCCTTCGATGTTCAAATAGCAGTTCCTGCGTTCTTCAAATAATGTCGCAGGTGCAAACGGCATGAACTCTGTTCTACCAAGTTGTTTGTTTAGCCAAAGATTAACTTCTGGATCTTTGGCATGGTAGAGGATTGATCGGTTGCCAAGGGAGCGTGGGCCGTATTCCATGCGTCCTGAGAAGCGTGCTACCACATTTCCATCAGCGAGAAGCCTAGCTGTTTCCATCTCGATATCTTTACGATGCTCGAAGCGTACACCTGTATCTATCAAGACCTGTTCGATTTCCTCATCTGTATACTCTGACCCCCAGTACACATCATTTATTGGCTTTGGCTTTAATGGATGTGATTCACTGTAAGCAGCTTGCGCAGCACCAACACAACAGCCGCCGTCACCCATATTAGGGTGTACAAATAGCTGTTTAACACCGTCAAGCTCAAAAATGCGTTGGTTTGCTTTCACATTAGCAACTACACCACCTGATAAAACTACGTTGGTTATGCCTGTTTGGGACAAAAATGGCCGTATATAATCTCGCGCTGCCGTCTCAAGCACTTTTTGATACGCGGCTGCTACCGTTGGTTTCGCAAAGGTGGATGCAAGGTGCCGCGAATGTGCATAGTTATGCGGCTGTTTATAACGTAGATTTTCACCTTCCCCTTCAAAAAATGTCTTTACAGTATTGAATAAAATATCTGGATCTTCATAAGCTGCAAGACCTACTATCTTCCCTTCATGGCGCCCGGGTAGAAAGCCCAAGGAAGATGTTACTCGTTCGTAGAACTCGCCTAGGCTTGTTGGGTAGGGCAGAGAATGCAGACGCTCAATCTTGCCGTCAATTCCAACGGATACACTGCCACCTAGTCCGCTGCCATATCCGTCTAGAGTGATGATTAATGCCTTGTCAAATCCCGATGTAAAATAGGCATTGGCAGCGTGGGTTAAGTGATGTTCAACGCGTTGTAGTTTGTCTTGCAGGTTATAGTGATTTAATCCCTTAGCAAGCTCTTCGGACCAATGCTTATGATCTGCGCTTGCGGACTGTACCCATTTTTCAGCCTGTCTGAGCGCAAAGGCCCGGGAGGCTGTCGAGTTGGCGCTAAGCAGCTTGTAACCAGATTTGTATAGCACGTTTTTGTGCATGTATAGCTCGGCTTCGTCTAATCCGGGAATTCCGTAAATTCGTTCAGGTTGTTTTGGCAGGTGTTGCATGGCAGCGCTAGTAGCAGAGCTGCTTTCTCTTGACTCCACTTCCAAGTGCTTTTGTATCGCTTCCTGCATTAGTTGGGTTTCATCCTCCCAATCGGCAAACGCATAGACTACTTTGTTTATGTCGTTTGGTCCTATGTTGTGAAGGCGGAAGATTTCGTCAATAGCTTTGTACGGGAAGCCAGCATGTATTTTGATGCGGCTGAGTCGTTCTTCTGCAATAGCAGAGACGATATTTCCGTCTACGAATAGGCACGCAGTAGCGTCCTTGTCTAACGGAGAGATGCCAAGTATCTTCATGTGTCTGTGGGTAAGCTGGTTAACTGTTGTTTTATTTCTCGCATCGTTATGATGCTTGCATCATGCTTTACTCTTAAGTGCTCTACAGTACGACGGATCAACTCCATCATTTTTTGCTTCTCTACCTCGTTTCTCACGTATTGGGTGCAACCTGGCAGCAGATTTGAGCTGTGAAAAAACATATTAATAACTTGATCGCCTCTCTGAAGGGATGCATCAATGCACCGGCAAATGTCTGCAGGTTCTGTACCTTCTGGTGTGATGGTGACTTTCCTGAGCAAGCCGATGCACCATAGAATACCCACAAGGCGCGTGCGATTAATGGGTGCGGTTGCCAAATTTGTATGAATTTTGTCAAGTAGTTCGAAGTTTGGGAAATTGTATCCACTAGTTGTGGGGACTTCTAAAATTCCAATCGAATCATCGCCTTCACGCAGTGCATCTTGCGAACTAGGCCAGTAAGGCCTAGTGGGGGCTGATGCGTATGAGAAATGTTTGTCACGATAGAATGGGCGCACGCTGGAATCCACCTGATAATCCAGCTTGTGCAGTACTTTGAGATGGTTGGCATCAATCCCCCATCGACCGGCTCGATACGAATAAGGGTGCTTGCCAAAAACATCTTGTAGTTTTTGAGTCAACTTGGACATTTTTCGCTCGAACAGATCCAACGGTATATTAATAGCGTGCGAATTCGTTTCATTGATCTCTTCTTCGAAGGGTGGTGTTGCCCAAGGATGCAGGTGAGCTCCAATATCGCATTCATCGTTGTCGAAATAGTGTTTGAGGATTTTTGCGTGTTGGCTATTATTCGCTACCGCATGGTCCACAAAATATGTCGGCTTAATATCAAGCTCAGAGCAGAAGGATTGAAAACTGGGAATTTGTTCGATATTTTCTGTGGAAAATGGTGGCTTTGGAAAACTTCCAGTCCAGTCCCACTCTTCTTCAGTGTCTATAGTTAATACAAACAACGGTTTTTTGGGTAATGTGAGGCTGGGTGAAGAATTGGGCATCTCTCGATCCTGTAACATTCTGGCTCATCAATAGTATACCTATAAAGCTAGCTACAATACGTTTACGAGAGGCAGTCTACAAGTTGAGGGGAATACAATTTTTAATGTGCGTTTTTCAGCCGTAAAAAATAGTACTATTCGAGCTATTCAAGCTAGTGTGAATTTTCAAATTAATATTCATGTTTCGAATTTTTGTCGTATGTGGCGCAGCTGGCTTCATTTGCGTTGTTTCATCTGACCTATATTCTGAGCCGGTTTCTATCGGTGGGGGGCCTCGGTCTGGGATGCACCCCAGATGTAGGTACAAGTTACTTTAATGGATACAGATGTATGGCCTTGACCTATCAAGCTAGAGATTCTATGAAGCACAATATACCTAACTAATCGTCAATATACTTTTACTTATTTCATAGTTGCAGGAACTATTGCAAGAGATATGCTGGATTTTGGAATTGCAAAGACTGTTTTTCCAAGTGGACAAGGGTATTCTTACTCCGTCGCGTTTATATTGTTAATCACACAGGATCTATTTTGTATACAAATCTCAAGCCATGTGTGGGATAGCTGGATTTAATCAAGCAGTGCTTCAATCCTGCGATGCCGCTGCTGCTCTCAAAAACATGGGTGCGGCCATTCACCATCGAGGCCCAGATGCTGGCGATCAATACCTAGACGAATTGATAGGCCTGCGCCATCAACGGCTAAGCATTATCGATACCTCTGAGCACGGCTTACAGCCTATGCATTCCTCGGCAGGCCGTTACGTTACGGTCTATAACGGGGAGATCTATAATTTTCCTAACCTTCGTGACGAGCTAAAGGCTGAAGGCGTTCAGTTCAAAGGCCACTCTGATACTGAAGTGCTACTTGCCATTTATGAGAAAGAGGGTGAGGGTTGCCTAGAGAAGCTCAATGGCATGTTCGCATTCGCTATTTGGGATAAACAAGAAAAATCCCTCTTCCTCGCCCGCGATCGCTTGGGAAAAAAGCCGCTATATATCTGGCGCCATGGCGACAAATTCGCATTTGCCTCTGAAATTAAGGCATTGTTGGAAATCCCAGGCGTGGAGCGCAAGCTCAGATATGACGCTGTGAAGGATTTCTTTACACATCAATATGTGCCGGACCCCAAAAGTATTTTCGAGAATATAGAAAAGCTTGCACCCGGTCACTGCATGCATATTAATGCATTCAATCAGGTTAAAGCACGGCAATGGTGGGATGTCTCATTCCAGACAAGCCATCAGGGTAGTGAATATGAGCGCTCAGAAGAGCTGCATGCACTCATTAAAGGCAGCGTCAAATTACGCATGATCAGTGACGTACCATTAGGCGCATTCCTAAGTGGCGGTGTAGATTCCAGCGCCGTGGTCGGTTTTATGGCAAATAACAGCTCCAAACCTGTCACCACCTGCTCGATAGGATTCGATTCAGAGGAGCACGATGAGACTATTCATGCGCGAGTGGTAGCAGAGCTTTTTAATACTGACCATCGTGAGTTTAAGGTTAGTGGGGATGTGTCTGAGAGCTTGAAAGCGGTTGCGCAGTATTTTGACGAGCCGTTTGCCGATGCCTCATTCTTGCCCACGTATTTTGTCTCGCAAATGGCAAGGCAGGCCGTCACTGTGGCACTTGCTGGCGATGGTGGCGATGAGAGCTTTGGTGGGTATACTAAATACAGCGTTTATGAAAGAGAATTACGCTGGCGTTCAAAGATACCGGCTTGGGTGCGCCAGCCCATTATGTCCGGTGCGTCGAAATTACTTACAGGTTCTTCCGTACCTTCGCTGCAGCGCGCAAGCAATCTCCTGCGTTCACTCAGTGCTGATGACGACACCGGGTTCTTTATTTGTAATTCGTTTTTCAGAGAAGACCTCTGGAACACACTGGCTAAAGGTACGTTGGCATCTACAACGAAGCATTACAATCCTGCTGACAATACCTGCGATCACTATAATTACGCTGACACTGATAACCCAATGTCAAAAGCGTTGTACACCGACCTGAAAACGTACTTGCCAGGCGACATCCTTGTAAAAGTCGATCGTATGAGCATGGCAAATTCGCTTGAGTGTAGAGCACCATTACTAGACTATCGGGTAGTGGAGTTTGCGGCATCACTGCCGATGGATCTGAAGCGACGTAATGAAACTTCCAAATACCTACTCAAGAAATCACTCGGTAAGCTGCTGCCTGACAGTATCTTGCATCGAAAGAAAATGGGCTTTGAATCACCCATCGCACAGTGGTTGCGTTCAAGCCTGCGGATGACATTCGAAGAGGCAGTTTTCAACGACAAGGCTGCCAATCAAGATCTGTTTAATCAAGCTCCGTTAAAAGAAATGTGGAAGCAACACCAAGCAGGCTCCAACACGTTTGTGGCCGAGCTGTGGAGCATATTTATGTTCGAGTTGTGGTGGCAGCAGTACATGGTGAGATAGGTGAGTAATAGAAAAGCAGTTACGCGTGTATTGCATGTCACGCACAACATGGACTTTGGTGGCACCGAGCAGGTCATTCGTCAAATTGTCATGGCATCTGACAAAGACCTGTATAAATCGAGCATTGTTTGTGTCGATGGAGTGGTTGGTGAAATTGGCCGAGCCTTGCAAGCTGAGGGCATAACAGTGACGCCAATTTCCAGAGGTTCGGGCTTTGACCGAAAGGCCATTGCAAAGCTGCGAGCTCACATCAATGAGCACAGCATCGATGTTGTTCATTGTCACCAGTACACACCGTTTTGCTATGGGGCTATTGCAGCTCTGAGGTTAGGTGTCCGTGTCATTTTCACTGAACATGGCAGATTTTATCCAGATCGTTTTACGTGGAAGCGCCGTCTGGTTAATCAGCTATTCTACCGTCTGGCAGATGAGATTACGTGTATTTCCTATGCCACTAGAGTAGCTCTTTATCAATTCGAGTGGATACCCAAAAAACGCATTCAGGTAATGTACAACGGGGTAGCAGCTGTAGAACGACCAGAAGATGCACAAGCAATTCGCAAGAAATTAGGAATTACGGAGACTGCTCTGGTGCTTGGCACGATCTCAAGATTTGACCCTATCAAAAACCAGGTCATGATGCTGAATGCATTATCTGGAATACGAAAAACCTACAAGAATTGCGTGCTGATGATGGCTGGCGATGGGCCTGAACGCGCCGCTATGGAAGCTCGCGTTCAAGAATTGGGTATTGGCGATGCTGTGTACTTTACTGGTTTTGTTTCCGATATTGCAGCACATTTAAGCGCTATAGATATTTTCCTGCTCACCTCGTTTAGCGAGGGCACCTCCATGACATTGTTGGAAGCGATGTCGGTGGGAAAGGTAGTCATCGCTACGGCGGTGGGCGGTAATGTTGAAGTCGTACAAGATGGAGTATCTGGAGTGCTCATTGCTTCAGAAGATACTGCTGCCTTAGTTGCAAGTGTTCAGCGACTGATCAACGATGCTACGGAGGTACAACGATTATCCGAAGGTGCTATTGCGGCTTATAAGCAGCAGTTTTCAGTTGAGAAAATGGTAGCCGGCTATGAGTCCTTATACCAGCAAGCACGCCTACATACTAAGGGATGCAAATGAGCCAGGAAAAGCTGTCTCGTAAGGAATTCCTTAAAAACTTTATTGCTGTTACTAATGAGTGGGTGCAAGCGAATAGCGTTTCTTCCACGGTTAGGATATCCGAAGCTACTTCGTTGAAAGATGAGCTCGCTAGCCTGTTGGGTGAGAAGCAACAATTAGACGAGCGACAAAATGTGCTGAAGGGTGCATTAGGGCGATCCAAGAAAGCCGGGGAGTCTCCCACCGAATTGATTGCTCAAATGAGAGAGTCTGCAGATAAGCTTAAATCACTAAACGCGGCAGTGAACAGCAAGGCGGATAGGCTGCTGGGATTTATTTTTGAAGAGCTTGAGCAGGGTTCAGAAAAATCTAAGCCTAAAAATATACCTGATCATTTTTGTGTGCCAGACTGGTTTGAGCGAAGCCTGCCCTCAGCTGCTATACCTGCGAATGGCAAGCCGGGCAGCGTTTATAGCCGCAATTCAGCTAGTGATGCAGCTGAAATAGATTTGGCAGTTGTCTCCGAATTTCAGATTTCGGAAAATCTTACTGGTCAACAATGGAACCGCTTCACTGCAAACAATGCGCAAGGCACTCATTATCATCAGCATGAATGGCGCAATATCATTGCTAATAACTTCCCACAGCAACACTGGTATGTCGGCGCGCTAAATGAGAAAGGTGATGTCGAAGGGGTTATGTCACTTGTGCATATGAATAGCCCTGTTTTTGGCAACTATCTACTGTCTACGCCGTGGCTTATTTATGGTGGCAGTTTGTCACGTAACGTTGAGGCGTCAGACCTCCTAGCTGGATACGCGAAAAACAAAATGCACGAGCTTGGATGTAGTCATATCGAACTACGTCAGATTCATACGCGGTCTGATTGGCAGTCTATGCCAGGTAAAGTAGCCATGTTGCTATCTCTTCCGCCTACAGTTGACGAACTTAATGCAGGGTTTGACAGCGGTTTAAGAGCTCAAGTGCGGGCCGCAAAGGCGCATGGTCCTAGTATTGAGTTCGGTGGCGCAGAGCTACTTAATAATTTTTACGATGTGTTTTGTGAAAAAATGCGTGACTTGGGCACACCTGTGTATCACAAAGGTTTCTTTGCCGACATTGCTCGAACGTTCCCTGACTCTATAACGATTGTGCTGGTGAAACTAAATGGTCGAGCAGTGGCTGCAGCGTTTTTAATCAAGCATCGCAATACTATTGAGATACCGTGGGCTACCGCTTTGAAAAAATATAACCGGCAAGCTGTCAACATGTTCATGTACCACCAAATTCTAGAGTATTCGATTGCACAAGGCTTCCAATACTTTGACTTTGGACGATCAACCATCAATACCGGTACGTACCAATTCAAGAAGCAATGGGGAGCACAGCCATTGGCGTTGGGGTGGCACCGATATCCCTCTGCTGCAAATGTGGAGGACGAAAGTGCAGGGGGGCAAGAAAGGGGCTGGAAGTTCAAGCTGGCGATAGCCGTGTGGAAGAATATGCCAGTTTGGTTGACCAAGATTATCGGGCCGCCGGTATCGCGGCGGTTGCCATGGTGATGATTGTATTACTCAAAAACAAGAGTGCACCTCATCGATGAAAGTGACATGTACGGCTAATAACGTGATTACTCATTGGTGGTGATCGGCTACGCACAACTCATTAGCATGAAGTTATGAGGTAATTCCCTAGTAGTGAGGTCAGATCTGTTGGTCGGAGATACATGTGGTCGTGCGATATTTGTACGAAGAAAACTGTAACCCTAGCAAGACCGCCGACGTAGCCCAGAGCTAAGCCATACGGAAGTAGCTCACTAAACCACTCTTTCCACAGCTAGTTGTGTTTGCTTGCGGCGAAACAAAAACGCTAGAAGGCCCGCACCAAGCAGTGCTGTTGGCGCCGGGGAAGGCACCGAATTCGTAGGTACAAAGTTGAAGGCGTCTGGAATTCCTGATGCTGAGACACTGGCACCTTCTATGTCGAGCGCTATGTCTGCAAGGCGCGCAAACGTCACTACGTTGCCTGCGATCGTAGGATTCGCCGCATTAAAATCCATAGTGAACGATATGCCGGCGTCGTTTGTGAAGGTGCCTAAAAAGTCAGCTGATATGAGCATTCCAGACGGGTTAAATAAAAAATCGTTTACTGAACCGTCAGCCTCAAACAGATCACCAAAATTTGCGAAAGGCGATGTGATGATCCTTATTCCATCTGAGCCTTGCGTCACGTCGGTGATTGTAGGGTTAAGGTTCAGGACTTCCGCTTGCACCTCCTCTCCTACGAACATGTCGAAGTCCCCTGTGGTGGTTGACACAAAAAAACCGAATGGAATGTCTACGGCTTGAGCATAGCCGGCAGACACACAAGTAAGAATCACAGCGCTAAGGGCTTGTCTGAAGCTTGATGTAATTGAAATATTCATGGTAATGATCCGTGTTCAATGACCTGATTGATATTTGCTTGTGCGTACGCCTATTGATACATATAGATTATCATGTCGCTGGCTATATCTGTATGCGAGGGGCTCTTTAATGGCTTACAACATTTCTATATTAGGATACATCACGTTCTATTCCCGACAAAATGCAGAGTAGTGCTGAATACTAACAACTTAAATCGTCGATAAACTCTACGAAGTTTACATCAGCTTTTGTTAACACCCAGCGATTCTCACGTAGCTTAAATACCAAGTGCCCCTGTGGCAACTAATTAGAGCCCATCCAAAAACGCGGCATTTTTGCTTGGCGACGATTTTCTGTCTGCCAGTGACCTTACGGCACGCACGCGCAACTACTTAGCAAACGTAGTCTATGCGACGCAGACGTCAGCGTCGTTGTTTTCCGTTTCTGATGTCGAGCCCGATGTAGGGTAATTCCACGGTAACCACTTCTCAGGTGATGCCTTGACCTGCAGCTGGTTTTGTTGAATCGCAATCAAGTAGTGCCTAGCATCAACACCTTGCTCGTGACATATCGCCAGCACAGAACAGATGACATAAGCGATGTTGGCACCGACTGCCGTCTGATGGAGCAAGCTGTTTTTTCTTCCACGGATGACAAGTTTGAGCGCCCGCTCCAACTCGTTATTATGTACGCCCTGCGAAGGTGTACATGTTCAGTAGGTTCAAATCCTACCCGGGTAACTACTGCTCCACCCGGAAGCACTTTGGAGCAGTTCAGGAGGCAACGAATGGGCTGAGGTATCTGAAGAAAAGGCGTCCTAGGGACGTCAGCGATTGCACAGGCCGTAGCGCGCAGCGAACACTAAGCAGGCCTCGAAAAGATTGGGTGCGGTTGTAGACTCGCCATAATAACGGGGAATACTGATACGCAGGGTGGATTGAGTAATAAGCGAAATTCTGCGGACCGCCATGGTAGTTGTGATTGCATGTGCAAGGTAAGCCCACGGTCAAAGACAGGATTTACCCCATCTGACAGAAGTGCGACAGTACCCACTCATTCATTAACGAGTGCAATACCATGTCAACTACCGTATCACGGGCACCCAACCGCAAT
>JBBMHQ010020337.1:0-17576 GCA_037834295.1 Postelsia palmaeformis
TAGGGTAGGGTAGGGTAGGGTAGGGTAGGGTAGGGTAGGGTAGGGTAGGGTAGGGTAGGGTAGGGTAGGGTAGGGTAAGGGTAGGGATAGCGTACGGTAGGATGGAGTAAGACAGAAAGCGTGGGGAGGTTCGGGTCGAAACATTTAGGGTAGGATTAAATAGGGTATGGTAGGGTGGGTTAGGATAGGGTAGGATTTAAACCAGTAGCGTAGAAAAGGATAGGGTTGGAAGCTATAAGGTAGCGTAGGATAGGATAGGGTAGGGTAGGGTAGGGTAGGGTGGGGTAGCGTAGGTAGGGTAGGATAGCTTTGGGTAGCATAGCCGGGTAGCGTAGATGAGTGAAAGTTTCTAGACGCATAGCCCGGGAAGCATCCATGACAACAGTAGGACCGATCAGCAAACTGCTATCAACATTTGACCGCATTGTTCCACTGCAAAACGAAAACCACGCTAAGAAGGACGAAGGGAGCACCGGCCGTGCCGTCAACGGAGGAGGATTACTAGCATATGGAATATTTTGGTTTGGATATTCGGGAAAAATCAATATGTCATATAATTACGCCCACCGTCTGTGGCCGTACTGCAATGGTCGGCTTTTTTCGTGTACGTACGTAAATGTACGAAGCGGATTCGTAGAACGATTTTTTCAATTGGATCGGACGAGCGTCCACAGTTTATTTTTTTCGAAGCGTAAAACTTGACGAACGTTCCGGTAGGCCTCGCTCCGTGACTCCAGCCGCATGTGTATATCACAGCCCGAGGCTTATGATTTCAAGGAGCGATGGATGTACACTTCATCTGCTACATCGATACATTCATCCTTGTCTCAGATCATGAGCATCGGTCTTGATTTCCACATCGATTAGCGACACTAAACGACGTCTCCAGGATCATTCATGAAGTTCTACTCCTGAAGAAATGTCGAGATTTCAAGTGCGGAGAAATGCGACTGATATTTCAACAACCAGAGGATCGGTACTGACCCGACGGCGTCGGTATCGACTTTACCTCAAGTCGTTCTGACAGGGATACTACAGTCAGGATTGCCCACTTTTTCACGCGTGTTGCAGGCGAAGACACCGCCGGGGCGCATTGACGCGCAAACCACATACGAGTGAGAGGTCCGGTCTCCCGCTGTCATGCGCGAGGCTCGCGCTCGTACGTAGCAACATTTTTCCAAGGCTTGAAGTGCAAAACCCCGATAAACGGCTACTGTCGCATGCGCCATCGCGTACCCATCAATGTTTTCAATATTGCTTTGAAGCTGCAAGAGCGGACCTCACTTCACACAAATATATCTGGTCATCACAAACGGAACTAGTTTCTACACTGCTCCCGTGTTACAAGGCTGTTCTACGCCATCAAAATCAGACTTGTTTTCGGTTCGGCTTCAAGCTATAATCACGCGCGGGGTAGTCGTTTTCTCAAGTACGAAGCGCGAAGCACGTACAAATAGACCTTTCATCGTGCATTTGTTCCACTCGACTAGATGGCTTACGACCGCTGCAACAAGCGCAGCTAGGTCGTCCACGACCTTTACAGCAGACATCTATATGGTTGGAGAGTGTGATTTTTCATTTGACCCCAGAGGAGGGGATGAATGGAACGAACTACTGAGACTCTATCAACTACTCTAGACCGAGATGGGCTATAGTAAACAGAGGTTAGCAGTTCAACGATAGTGGACAGTAAAAACAGTCGCAGGACTGGGGACTTGAACTTTAAGTCTGGTAAGACAACTGAGGTGTCGTTCGTTGACTCTGGCACCATAGCTGGGTCAGGCGAAGCAAACGGGTGGACCTAGCAGTCACTGTTGTACATTTTCACTTGATTATTCTCATATCTGAAAGCGAGTGACACAACATCGAATATATCTGGGCACGGGTGGTCGTTGAGTAAGGGTTACTTTGCTTTTTGGGCTGTTTCACCTATCGCAGAGATAAGCAAGAGACAAGGCGGTGGGATTAGGAGGTACTTGGACTTGTTAAGTTTTCACGAAAGATATCGAGTTATGGAGGCTATATTTTGAAGCGCAGCTTGTGTTGTTCGACATTTTTGACGAATCCCTACCACGAACGACAATGTTCTCGGTGGAGGAAGATCATACTACGTCAAGAGTTATTACCTCATAGTACACATTATTTCAGGGGTGACAATGCACGTAGGGGGGCACGTGTGTTTAGACGGGGATTTCTCTACCGGGTAGTTTTCGGTGTGGACACTTGGGGTCATAAAGACTGTTAAGAGTATGTAGACGAGGGTTTCAATGGAAAGCACAAGAATGCTCATGAACGGGTATTATTATTCGTGGTTCCTGATGAAACGCCACCAGTCCATATCGAACAATATTCTAGGAACTATTCTGAAAGCCGTTCCAAGCTGTATGCATAGAGAGAAAGGGGTTTATGAGGCAGTGGGCGTGTGAGAGAGCATTTGACCAGTCCACCGTAGCTTATTCGGTGAGAGTGACGAAGTGATGGTGGTGAGGGAAAAGTGAGAGGACGGCTTCCAGTGGATTCGACTGTCGGCTAAGAAAAGAAGACCAAAATGAGAGAGAATTCCACGTTACAGAGCTCGAAGGCCAGCCGGATAGAGCAGATCAGCTCTGCCAGGGTGTTGAGGCTAATGTTCAGGGCGTTACAGCGGATGAAGGGGTGGCACATTAGAAGGTCGTGCCCACGAGACGAGAGCGGTGCACTCCCCTACCGTGGTCCTTTGTTCCATTCCCATCTTTCTCTTTTTGCGAGAGACGTGGATGAAGGATATTTGAACAGAACCCCGAACCATACCACCAGCATCCAGCATCGTCTGCAAGAGGGCCTGGTGAGCAGTGGAGTTGTGGACACCTGGCAAGAGTGGATATTTACGACGATGTTGTTCTTGGCCCCTGAAGCCGCCACTCCGACCCAAAAGTCAACACTGAGACAGTGGTTAGTGCTGTGATGTTTTATGTTCTCACGACTCTAGATTGGTTTCACTGACTTGGATGGTATGCTCGGAAATACTCTGGCCTGATTCGGCCCGCTCGGGATGCCCTTGGCTTGATAACCTCAAGGTTGAAGGAGCCGCCTATGTTTTACCCCTTAGCCAACCAGAGTGCGAAAAACACTACGCGTACCTTAGGTAAGATTCACTACCGATCCGATCCAATGTCACCTCAGAAAGTCAGCGGAGTTCCGTTTTATTTTGTCACAGTAAAACATAATTATTGCGTCGAAAGCCACACGCTAGCGACCAGCGTAAAATCACGGAACCGTATCAGCTCATGAACGTTGATATCCATGCGTGTCAATTATGTCGCGCAGATACTACTGTACGCACGGCTACGAGTTGACCAAGTGTCCCAATTAGTATATTCAGGTGAATGAAATATGCGGAGAGATTGCGAGAATATATTCCTCGTAGTACGGTCGATTGTATATCCAAAACATCACCATGAGGAACGATGCTGACAGTATTGCTGACTAAGCAGATCGGTTGAACGTTGCAGAGAAGATCACGGGAAAGAGTACTATTAATAGGTAAAGGAGAGTTCACTTCCCCGCAGCATGGTCCTTGTCTCGAGATATTCGAGTGAAAAAAACGCCCACTTCCTTGTTCCTCACGTCTCGTCCTCGCCCCTTCTCTTATCTTCTTGTGTGTTCTTCTTTTGGTCTTTCGAACCAACTATATTGCCATAATGGCTACATAGGCGCCGTTTCGAATCTCTTACTCCCTTGTTCTTCGCCCGAGGTCTCCACAGATACTTCAATGCCACCGCTGTGGTATCTCTTCGCCGGGACAGAGCCTCGACACATGCATCATCGTTTCATATCCATTAGTGGATGTTCGTGCCTGGGCAATCGATATGGCCCCTTCGTGAATACCAGTTTTACGCATTTGAAAGCTAGGGGGGCACTCGGCCTTGAGAAAGATGTGTAAATGCTCCGAGAAACCGCCTGACAGGCGTGAGGCGGGTGATGGTCTAACCCACGTGATGATTCGGTATGATTATATATACGCACCCCTTAACCTGATACGGATACTGACCCTGTTAATCCCTTCGATAACGCCTCCAGCCCCATGACATGGCTATGGCTTAATCCTCGCATACGTCGTTCTGAAAAACTCCCGCGAAATATGCATGTATATATATATATATATATATATATATATCTGTGGGAAGACGGCAAGAGATGTGTCTAAAACAGCAACTGGCAACTTCCACAAGACAGGCATTTTGCACGGGCAGCGATGGGCCGAGAGCTGCGCCACCATGGTAGAGGCGGGGCACACGGTTTTGATCGGGTTAACACAGCGGTGCGATAACACAAAATTCGCTCAATACTTCTGCCAGAATCGCGTTATTTCGCGAGTAAAACTGTGCGTACAACCCCATGGGTGATTTCATGAGCTAGGGATAAACACACATTCCCAATCATCACACGCATGGGATCCAGTCGAGAAGTGCTCTCGATCAGGTCAACGCCTTTGTCGTAGGGCTAGAAGCGGCACCCATACCGCGACTAGACAGGCTTTGACTCTGCACCGCAATTCGCGAGAGATCGTTGTGGTCCTGGACAACGACAGGAGACGCGTACTACAATAGGGGTCAAGTAGCATCTACATTGTCTGGGCCTGCTTACCGGAGGAGCTTCGCACCTTCAGTCCTGAAAGGGTCGCAAACGTACTTTCGACCAAACACTCGTGAAGAGTACGAGCGTTGAGCTCACACACGAGTGCAGTTGCTTTTCAGGAGATTATGCCACGACGATGGTAAGGGTTGTAACGTTGAACATTATTTTGAAAAAAACTCGACTAAGCATTTGCGAAAAAAAGAAGTTCGGGATCTGACGGACTCCCCGCTCCGGGGAACTTGAGCGCCGAAAAATAATCGTGTACCCCTTGTGCGTACTCAACGAACTTGATACTGTATAGAATTGCCCCGCATAACATTCCCATGGCGTACCATAGAGAGATCATTCACGACCCTTCGCAAATACGGAATGAACGCAATTGTCTATTAATAGGACCGAAAGAGCACTGTGCGTACAAAGATAGCACCCCTGGGTCCCCCAGGTTTCTGACTTGGGCTGACTTTATATGCGACCGCCGACAAACCGGCAAGCGATGAATTTTAAACGCGTCTTGCATCGGCATAATACGATACGCATACGTGTACACATATTGACAACTAAAAGGGTGACATACAACAGCCGTCTGAGGAACAGCCGAAATAGAAACGTAAACCCTACATAATGGGAGTTCGAATGAATGTCTCGAGTTCTCGGATCAGTCAGGGGTATTCTTGGAACATATAAATGACACGTCATCCGTTCGGTGTTGTGGGGGACCATAGGAAACAGGACCTACGTTAGACACAAAAATCTGTCTATTGGTATCTCCTCATTTTCACTAGCAATACTTGGTCCTATTTACTATGATTCCCCGTCATAGTTTGACACGAAAGGGGTTACACTCAAACGAAGTAATACTACTTACAAAAAACGATGGCATTTTGAATATTCATCGAGAAATGGCATCCATATGTCTGTGTCTCGAATTCTGACACCGGGAAGGAGTGCACGTAGTTTCGGCATTTTCCTGTACCCTTGAGTTCAACACGTTTGTTTTTAGGGGACAGTGTACGAGCTCACCTGAGTCCCCATGATTTCTGCCTGGAAGTCAACCCAGACGTCCCGGGTCAAACAGGGGCTAGTCAGGGGCATTCCCGGGCTGACGCCGCCGGTGAAGCCCAGATCTTCGAATATTTTAGGCTGGCCGACCAAGGCCTGTGCACCAAGATATTTCAAGGGATGGGGAAGCAGGAGAAGGGGCATAGACGATAAGCGGTCGATAAACTACGGAAACCCATGGAGGAGAGAAGCAGCAGCTCTCCTTGGATTGAACGCCAACATAATATTTGATTCAGGCTGATTTAAGCAATTATTTCGAGCTACAAGCGCCACGAATGCCGCGTGCAATGGCTCCTTGAACACCACATACGTGTATCGTGCGGACGGTGCTTACCAGCAGAAGAAGGTACAATATATGGTCCGCTGCGTGTTGTTGGGAACGTAGGGCTGGCGCTACCGGAGAAAAATGTTCACAGGCCACCCACAGACTCCTGAGCCGTCAAGAATACTCCTAAGCCGTTACGAATAGTCGGGCGCTTTCCGTTGGAAAAAACCCGCATTGTCCCAACTGTGGTCCCGGAGCAACCGGTTTCAAGTACTTGAAGGCGTGTTTGCAAAGAGTTATGCTTAACCGCTCGAAGATCCGACTGCGAAAAAAACACATTTGACGCAAAAATATGACAATAAACTTCAACCACATAGTTAGGATGTGACGCATTTGTTTTTTACATTCTTATCGTACAAGCGTCTCAACGCCCACGACGATTTAGCGAGATACATTCTAAAATTCGGCCGACATGTTCTATGAGCCCCTGCCGAGCCGTTGGCGGGTGGGAGTTGCTGTGTTTGGCTTTTGCGCTGGAGAAATTAGGCCTATGTCGACCTTAAAATAGCTATTACGGGGGGCCATAGTTAATACTGGTAGGGCTTACGGTACACGCAAACACCTGTATATTTGCCTACTTCTACCAACAATATTTGGTCCTATTAACTGCAATATGGTGTCCCGTAATAGGTATTTGCAAGAACAAACGATCGGGGGAAAATATTTCAGTTTTGGGCGCTATGGAATACTGTAGCCAGCCTGTGTCTTAGCATCATCAGGCGAGTAAAGCAGCGCAAGTAAGTAAACGATACCATGGAACTTCTGGGGGCTTCCGACAGGTATCTTTCGTACTCATTCAATGGAGGAGGCACCACTGGTGTCCCACATATTCGCTGTAGACGTTTGAGATTGTGTCAAATGGAGACCGGGTGTAGCAGGTATCATGATTACTTCTTGTTTTTAATGAACTGACGCATGGCGCCAGCTAGTCTCCACTTACGAGGCACGCCATAAGGGTACGTAGAGGTAGGTGAGGTGAACGTAAAAATTCGGGGATTCTTCGAGCAAGTGTGCGGACAAATCGACGCTGACAAAAGGAGGGGACGATATGCACCATGAGTTTTCAACGTCGACTACTCTCCTACTGCTGCAGTAAATTAATACAGTAGTAAACAACACCCAAAACGAAGAAAATACCGACAAACCGCAAAGGGAGCCCATGCGCGAAATTGAAAGCAAAATCTCAATGCTATTGGTTCAGGTATCGGGACTGTTCAGCTGTTCATCGGATGGAGCAGGCAAGTTTTTCTTCGGGTCGGGTTGTGGGTGAATGACGTATCAGTACATCATAAGTACATAGAGCTCCTCATGCGAGAAAACCTGCAAGTTGCATACGACTTTTGCCAAAACAGTAGCCCCCCGCCCGACGTTGGTGGCTCAACGTATTGATACTGTTAGCGTACGCACATCCCGATGAAGACATGACGATTTCTACCCTGGAAGTGCGTAGCACAATTTCCCTCGATACACACATGAGTGCTCCAGCCAGTGCGATAGGATCAAGTCCCGCATTTTCCGTCAATATATCAGTACTACTCTAGAGGAGTACTGAGCACATTTTCCCCACAACATACCCATGAGTGCTACGATCAGGATAAGTAGCACATGTTTCCTCAACATATGAGTGGTGCCATGGAGGTGCGTAGCCAATTTTCCCCCAGCTTACATATAGGGGCCATTTAAGGGGTCTGTGCCACTGTTTCCCCGACGCACACATGACTGCTAGTAGATAGGTTACAGGCACATATTGCCCCCAACATTTAAATAACTGACCGGAACGTTTTTACTGAGGAGCCAAAACCCAGACGTACATCTAGGTATTCACCGGTTGACGATGATAACATTCAGGCTACATGCCTTGAGGCTTAGGGTTATTCGACAGCTTGAACTTGCAAGCTTGATCTGAGGCAAGCTTCGGGTGCAATTGACAGCTTTTGAAGCGGGGAAGGAGCCCTTCCAAACATGGGAGTGCACGTACCGTGCAGCACGTGTCCGGTGAGCACCCTCAGTTCAGAGACCCAAGAAAAAACAGACATCCCCGGTACCATCCTCGTACTTTATACCGGTTGATGATGTTCACAACTGGCTGTCAACTGGCGCGAACATTCGATTGAATCTTGGTCGGTTTCGGCCAAGATGATATTCCGAGTATTCCAAACTGCCATATATATACGTGTTGTAGTACGCGTGTATTTGAAAAATAAGGATCGTTTTGCTTCTTCGACTTTCAAATGACTAGAGGCGAGTGCTCTAACTCCCTCAGCCCCTCCTTGGCCTCACCTGTTGGTGGCAACGACAAACCCGCATTCTACATATATTGCCGAAATCAATCTAAACAATTGTGCAATTTCGACGTCGACTGAATCGTATGAATACATTTAGGGATTGTTCGAGAGCGCACAACGTGCCATGTTTATTGATTCAAAAAGATAGGAGAAAGACTACCAGTAGCACTACTACTAATAATAATCCTACTACTATCAATAGCGCGGTATTGGAAGATGTTGGATTCAAGTCAGAATGGGACATGGACGATTAACGTTGTCGGAGGGCCTTTTAACACCGCACTCCCATACGTGGTGACAAAGCACTCTTACTGTAAATAATATGTCCCTAAAACGGGACTGAGGTCCTAAAAGGGTCAACAACAAGATAGGATGAATCGGGTGTGATTGACAGTAAGCCCTCTCACTACCCTAGCTGCGCCACCCCCCCCTATGTAAACTTACCGCACTCAGGTTTTAGACGTCGAGCACGCGCACTTGTGGAAAAGCCTGAGAGATCATCTTAGCAGTGGCGCGCACTTGAACGGCCACTAGGTCCATGGTATTGGCCAGCCCGCTTTCGACGCTCTGGAAAGCCGACATCATCACCATTCAAACGGCGGGACGAGGTCTAAAACGTTACCAGCTTTGTCGGCAAAATTTAGGGTTTTGAGCCGGCTGGACTTCGCCCCTCCTACAGTAGGGAGCTTCGAGTGAACGAGAAATGGGTGGCCAAAACCACTAGCAACATGCCTCCCAGTACCACTTTGTAAGGGCAAAGCGCTCGTCGAGGTACTACAATATCACGCCAGCCCGATGTGCAAGATCACCCGGAACTCCTCACACTACCCTATGCAACAAGCTGTGGTAGTAGTAGTCGGCCTAAACTCACAATCCTAACAGGATTCCGCGCCTAAGACATAAAACCGATTCCCACCTTATGATGTAGAAATTCCACGGATTAAAATGTTCTCGATCTGGTATGCTTCAGCTCAAGTTGCCGAATCCATGTTTCGTTTCAGATTGAATTCGTACTGTGCGGCTTGTCCACAGCCTCTTACGACGGCAAACGAGAAATCGGATGACTTACTAAGGGGGACCATAGTAAATATGACCAAATATTGTTGTTTGAAATAGCGAAATATTTGGGTTTTTGTGTGTACCGTAGGTCCTATTTTCAATTGCTCCTCATAATAGTACATGATCTACCTGATCTATCTGAAGATGGTAATTCTGAGGTGAGCAAGTTCATGGTTCAGCCAACCCACAACTGTAATACTGTTACAGTCGGCCACCTCACTTCACATTCGTGAGCAGCGATAAATGGCCGTTGAGCTGTTTGCGAAAACGTTTGACACATTTGACACATTCGACACGCCGCCTTATAGATGACCCGCGCCGCAAGAGTGGGGATGATGACACCTTCCTTTGTAGCTGTTGTTGAGGAGCTCCTTGATCGAGTGCCTTCCAGGTGGCAAGGAGATATCAATTTGTTGTTTATGACCTCCTTAATCGTGTGCCTCGTGTATAAGTGAAAACGAGTGATGTATGCTCGTTCCTGTGCACTAATATCGTTTTCCTCATTCAAAAACCCTTTACACTACAGAAGTAGCTCTAAATCGAAAAACTAGTGCCAGCCACCTATACTCGTACCCTCTATGGCGTTTTTACTCAAGCGCGAAACTTGGCGCGCTTCGCCAACTGATACCCGACGACGACCTACTCAGTTACAGAGAGGCGATGTAGCTAACTGATACCCGAGTCCCACGAGCTGCACTGTATAGATATACCACGAGTAGCATAACGAGCTGTCCGTTGGATGCAAAAAACCAATGGGGGAGTAGTTTGAAGGCTGGAATGGCTGATGAAGGGCTTGATTCAGGGGTAGGCTCGGTGGTTGGTGCAATGGCCTACAATCATTTCGTTACACTTATTGGTGCAATTGTTGACACGGCTGCTGATGATATAGTCGTGGAGGCAACTTTTAACGCAATGGTTGATACGCTGGCTGGTATACTGGTTCATGCAACATTTGGTGGAATACTTGGATACAGCGGTAGATACAATGGTCGAGGACTCCCCGTCCGTGATAAATGGTTGGGTCTCAACGTGCAGCTCCCACCGAAGCACGGGTCACATCACACGAGATGTATCCAATCTACTGCAGGTCTTATGTCTGCCGTTGTGCGTCAATGTAAGGGACAACAACAGCAACAGCAACAACAACGGCATATCAAAGCAACGACATCGGCGACGACAACGACGACAGCAACAGCGACACCAACAACAACTCACGGGGAAGCCCCTGGTAGATGCGAGGTTACCGAGCAGGATCCTTCCGGTCACCCCGCGTTCAATCAGCATGGTGATCCCCTCCTGCCAGGCGCTGACGAGCTTATGCGATATAGTTATATACCAAGGACAAGGGGGGGAGGCATGCGCATTGGTTGAATGCCTTCTTTATTTGAACGCTGACGGGACATCTCTCAAGACGCAGTGCAGAAGGAACAGGGAGGGGGGGGCGTGCGGCCGAAATCGATACCTTGTATGTATTATAGGCAGGCATGAACTATATCAAGTGCGAAGCACCTTGAGGCGTCCGGCGAGTCACGTGGAGGGTGGACTGCACCCTTGTGCTAAGAACCGCCTGTGAGGTGAGCCTTTTCTTACGAGGGGGCGGGATGTTAAGATAGAGGGGGGAAATCATGCTAAGAATTATTTGGCTCCATCTGTTAAGGACTCGAAATGGGACATATTTCTGCTAAAAAACCAAGCTACCCGTTTAGGAGTTGACAAGGGAATCTACAAAAGATCGAACAAAAAAAAACGTGGAGATACCAGGGGAAAACTGTTAGCACAATACGAGAGGGAGAAAATAGGCAGAATTCGGGTGGGTCCTTTTTTCACTTGGGAAGGAAAACATATTATAGACACGAGCTACGCCTAGCTTGTAGGCGAAGTGATTATACTGTGGAGGCATCGCCCCTCGTGGCAGAGTTTGCCGCGTCGGAGGGGAGAGGAGGATTATCAGAACCCACCATGGACCCGGACACCACCTGTTCCACTATCGCCATATTTGGTTGGGACTACTACCCAGAATAGCCAAGCGGGGATGATGATGCATCTCGGACAAAAGCATTATGATCAGCACCCCCGTTGAGTGAGATAGAGTCACCAGTACGTGATGCTGTAAAGGGCCAAAACCCACTACACACGCCATCATGGCTGGCATAGAAGCGAAACATCGAGAAACGTACTTGCCCCGGATGTTGTTTTTCTCGCATAAACTCAACTCCATAATACATTGCAGTCCGTGGCCGCTGTCAGCGAATGGACGTTGAGATCCATATACGTTTATATTGTAATGTGCAAGCAATACGCACTGATTCGAGTATTCGAATAGCTTAGTATGGATAGCGAGTGGGCACAACATGCGGTAAGATTACAAATTCGTTATATACTTGTAGTTCAGTTTGTTGGATATTCAACTCACCTCTGTCGAGACGTTGACAATACGCGTATAGGCAGGCAGCTAGCTTACCATAATATTGTTCCTATAGGAATGTTGTTGTTGAATGGACTGTCAGTCAGTACAATAACTAGTAGATTGAGCCAACTTCAACTGCCCGTAGAGTGGGCGTTGTTCCATGATCACCAGGTAAACTTCAACTTCCCGTACAGTGGGCAATGCCCCACGATTATCAGGTAAAGGTCATCCCTACCTTGATCACTCCTTTCCTCCTCCCTCCTCTTCTCTCCTCTCCTCTCCTCTCCTACTCCTCCTCGTACTCCTCTCATCCTCCTCATCTCCTTTCCTTTTCTCTTTATGATTTTTGAGATCAAGATTCCTTCCATAATGGCTACCTAAGGGCCAAATTCCAACCATCTTTGTTCAACTTCTTTTTCTTACAAGCGATCTCCACCGACGCTTCGGTGCCACCTCTGCCATCTCTCTTCACGTAAACACATGCATTGTTATTCCAGTCGTAGGACAGGGCTCCAATAACTCTGGAGTGGGAGAAACACCTCGGTGAAGCTCAAGAAAATAGCAGTACGCATTATACCTGAAGCACATCTTCAAAAAATATAAAGGGAGGTCCGCGATACGCCAGCTACAAAGCAGCCGACTTCAGATGCTATGATAAAGGTGGCGAACTTCCGCCTCATTTGTTTTCTGGATTACGGGGCTTCTTGCCTCAAACTCGTCGGAGTGCCAACTTTATTTCGAAAGCAAAAACCGTTTTATATGCTTGAGGTCATTCATGAGGTTATTCATCGGGGGGTAACTTGCTTTCTGCTGAAGCCAGGTTTCGGCTTAGGTATGGAGCTCCTCGAGTGAAAAAAGTCCCAGAAACAAAACGGCCCGGGCTCCAAAGACAAACGGTACAACTACCCCTCACCCGGACCAAGGGCTCGAAGGTTAGCCCCGGTGCTTCACCGACGACTTTGAACACGTTCTCGAATGCGACCGGGTCGATGTCACCAGCCCCTCCGGCATTGTAGCGGGATACTGCCAATATCAAATTCAACAAATAATTCGTGCCCAGAAAGATGATGTGCGTGTAATCCGTTCAGCACGCACGGAACGGGGTAATGTTGAACGAACGGGCAAGCTCGCGGCGTGGCCGTGTGTGGCTGGTATTTGGATGTCTCGTAACCCCGTGGAAAGATGGATCAATAACGATGTTGGTTTCCCGCTTTATCGCGGATACAGTCGGAAGAGTCGGTGACATTATTGGAGAGTGCTGTACTGCAGTAGTAGACCTTCCTACAGTTGTGATGTCGAAAGCTACTATTGTAGACCTTCCGACAACGATAGACGCAGGGGCAAGGTCGATATTACTTGGCATGCGGATTGAACATTCCACGATATACCTGACTGTGCTCGTATAACATGCTGTACATTGAACTTGTGGAAACAAACCACGGTCGGAAATTGGTCTACCAGAGAAAGTAACGGTGAGACCCGGTAAGCACTGCAGTCTCGTTTCATGGGGACACACTAGTTGGAATTTGAGTGGTTTCGTCCCCCAAACTAGACGGCAGTTTCAACACGCTTTTTGTCAAACGAATTACCGAGGAGCCGTGATACCACGGTAGGTTTGTAGGGGTGCAGTACGCCTGAACCCAATGCGTTTATCTCTGACGGACCCCCCCTGCTCTCAAAACTATTCAATTTCGTCTCGAAAAGAAAGAGGGCGTGACGTGATTAACTCGCACTACAGCAGTAACTAAGGGCTTGAGCAAAATATTTCACGCATCCACACCCCCTTGTACCCGTGTCTCTCGGGGATGGAAACGCGTTGATCCATACCACTTTATCCGAAAAAACAAGGAACCCGTGCATATTAATACCCAATCCAAACTAACGCTACAGTTATATAACCCAATTCATTAGTTCGTGGTTTTCACCTATCACCCCACGCGCATGTATCGTCTCATGAACAACCTTAACATATCAATGCGCGCTATTGTGTCTCGAGTCAATGGCTAATTGTATAGGTAATGAAGCTCACCGACCGATACCCTTACCATACAGTGCAGTCCGACGTAGTTATATAATGCCCGTGACATCGCTTAGCACATACCAGGTATGGGATAAACCTTGTGTGACATTGCAGGGTAACAGTGACGGTTGCCAACACGGTGC
Source organism: Postelsia palmaeformis (assembly GCA_037834295.1). Lineage (NCBI taxonomy): Eukaryota > Phaeophyceae > Laminariales > Laminariaceae > Postelsia > Postelsia palmaeformis. The sequence goes on from JBBMHQ010020337.1 coordinate 13,916, forward strand.
CAATTTTGTTCGCTACAGAGGGGTCATTACTTGAACTGTAGTGACATCGATCATTGGCCCATGGGGTGGACATCGGGTTTTGCTCACAGCGCATGAGTTCCAAGTCAGTTGTTGGGGAAGGTATGCAGATACTGCACATGCTCATATGCGCCCCCGCGGACGTAAATGGGACTATAGTCAGTACCCCTGCGGAGCCGTATTCCTCGCTTCCAGCCGTTACAACATCTGCACCGAGTATGGCTCACCAAGAGTTTCATCCGTGTGGTCCAGTATATCATGGAAGAACCGGGTGATCTGCTCTTCAAGTGTCTTCGAGGATATTGACGATAACAGTAACGGCAGGAACAGTTGCATAGTTAGAACGTCGTTCTTACCACCTCGACGATCCGGATGCATTTGTACTGTAAGTCCAGTCATCAAGGTGTGTACTCAATACTGCTGTAGCAGCGCGGAGCCCGAGCAGCCGCCCCGCTAGACCCGCAACACGATAATAACTTTTTGTTTTTGCCACCTGCTATGTTCATCACTCCAACCGCAGCATGCATGCATTGGGCATCTATCTGACGATCTACGTAGATCGTCGATATATCCTGTGAATGGCTTGGTGACACGTTGTCGAGAGGGGGTGTATCGAACAGACCCACCCCAGAAAAACAGTGCTTTACTGCAGAGCATACAACCTTCGCAAGGCGAAATTACCTAGATATGTGCACTCGTAGATCACGAAACTCAAAAAAAATCTAGGCCCAAACTTGGGACATGGTTTGTATGTCCGATGTGTTGGGCAACATTATCACCTCGTTCGGTCGTTCACATTGTTTTATATTTTTGTATTATTCCATGTAAGCTCCCATCTAGTTCCATTGAAGGTTCCACAAACTTCCATGAGAAAGAATCTGCTTTGATGAAAGCTTCCACGCACTTACATGGAAGCAGCCCTACTTCTGTTTCTGCAATGCTTCCATATACCTCCACGGATGCCTCTACTTCCTTCCACCGTTACATTGATCCACGTTCCTCTTCTTCCATCTACTTTCACGGAAGCGTCCGTCTACTCCCAGCTTCTTTGGAAGTTTACTGAAGCTTCCGTGGATGAGGTAGCCGCAACTTCAGTGAAAGTAACAAATCATTAGCTCTCCACAGCACATACTGCCATCTACTTCCAACTCTCGCCTACCAGGTCTTATCGGGCATGGTCACATAAGTTTGCTAGGATTGGCGTGTACCTATATATTTCTGAAGCTCTACCGTTGAGAAGCCCTTTCTCCCACTCAAACCCTGGCCTTGAGAGTTGTACGTGTTTGGCCGGGTGGACGATCCCACGGTGTAGGCTGACATAAACATAGATAATGATTTTGTTCAACAGTAGTCAGATCCGGCACCTCCTCAGCAACGCCATCGTGGAGGGGTGATGCCTCATTTTCCGACCACCTCGCGTGGGGAGCTCGATATATACCTTACCCAGAGACGTGAATTCGAGAAAGTTTGTTCCTGAAACCAGACTGAATTTTCTTGCGCTTGTCAGACAGAAAAAACACAACGCTAGCGAAAACCATCAATCATAACGGGTCTCGTAATAGGATCAGAGGTAGGGCTGGGGTTACTTTAACGGACAGGAAGAATCGAGCCTGAACAAACAACCCTCATCGTGGGATGTGTATCCTCATTCGACCCTGTTGGGGCTTCAGAGAAACACGTCGGCGGAATAAAATATGAACATATCAGAAAAGTCACCTACCTGCGTGGTTGGCGGGTTGGTTTTCAACTGGTTTCTGAGTTACATAGGTGGAATGCACGGAGTCGTATTGTGCGGGTACGACATGGTCGACGCTGCTCCTAGGCGATTGCTATCACCAACGCCACATTGATTCGGTTTGCTTTGCTATCGTGAACAACACTGGAACGGAATAAATAGCCCCATCGGTCAGAATTCGTCACGCCAGATATATATCCAGCACTCTACCGCAGCATGGTTGCTCACGCCGGCTTGACCCCACCCGGGTCTGGCCCAGTTTTTATCACGCCCTGCTCCGATCCACAAGGTGCAGAAATGAAACCAGCCTTCCGCGGGAGCCGCCGGAAATTAACCGGCCACCCTAATCCCGTTCGAACGCTACGTGGTGGGAGTATAAGGAAATACCCTACACGACGAAGTACATGTGGAAGTAGAAGGAGGTGTGAGGGAAGTAAATGTGAAGGCTCGTTGATGTCAATGGAAGCCGATGGCAGTCTCGGCAAAGAAAATAAACGGAAGCTACTGTATTGTAGAACAACACGGAGGTCGGTGGAAGTTATAAGTTACTGGAATGTTCAGCAACTTGTGGAACCTCGTGGACGCCTCCGGAAGCTCATGGGCAAGTAATTCAAGTCATTTAGGCTCCGATAAAAGCTTTAATTGAAGTGTGTGGAACTGATAGACGTAGTTGGAAATCCTTAGAGATGTGTGGAAGCTCTTCGGAGCTTCCACTGAATGTTTTTTCAGAAACTTTGGTCTTTGGAAGAACCGAATGCTTCTACTTTCACTAACAGTGGAAGCCCCTATATACCTTCGTGGCAGCTTCCACCGACGTGCACACAAGCGAAGTTACCACAAACATCCATCGAAGCGAACATTCGTCAATGGGAGTGAAGCTTCCACAGAGTTCCATAGAGGTAGACCTACTCATGTCGAAACTTCCATCAACTGCCATGGAAGCAGGTCGAACCAAAAAATGATTCGGTGCAACCCCCTCGGTTCGACGTGTATCTCAAATCACCTCGTGAATCCCTCGCATATCTGCACCATGACGTGCAGCTGTATTCGCTTCCCGTAAAAATAAGGGACACCACCTACCTGAGATATTTTTATCATGATGTACATCACCAAACGACCCATCCCATTTTTGGAGTCGCTCTTTTTTCCTTCCAATCGTCTCGCGCTGTTGAGCGCCCCGCGCGAGCAAATACCGATTACTGCCGCATCAAACGTTACGAGTGTTTCAGCGGGAGGGCACTAGCACATGGCAAAGCTGGTCAGGTCGCACCGACAAAGTTTTTTGACGTCATTCTTCCGTTGGGATAGTGTGCTACTGCCGCGAGTGATGAGCTCAAGAGAAGAGGCACCACCACTATGAAGCATTGCTCTAGTGCGTATATGTTACATGTCCGACGGGACAACTCACCGCAGTGGGATATGTTTCCCGGTCACCCGTGTACCTCGTGCATCGTTCCTGGGAGCGAAATGCATCGGTGACGGAGCCAGAGCCCGTCACAAAATTGAGCTCCTATTTCACCGTATCATCGATTCAGACAAGGTCGGAACAACGAGGCAACGGCATATTTATCACCATACCAGGCATCTTCGACCCACCCATAAAACAGCAGCAACAACGACGCGAGGGGGCTGCGGTTCTTTGTATAGTGCAGGAGAGAGTATGTCAGCAACGCCATTAAAAAGGCGTGAATTGCAGCAAAATACAAGAAAAATGGACCAGGGGGGGGGGAGTATTCGTGTGTTTTGGCGAGGATTTTTTGTTGTTGTATTTTTGTGTGGTTCGAAGGTGGAAGGTGGAAACCGCGCGCATCCCTGCGCTATTTTATCCTGTGGACAGGTTGGTTGAAAAAGGGTCTGTATTGGGAGGGGTGATTAGTGACAAGCAACAGTCGCAAATACTTTTATTTT
>JBBMHQ010020559.1:0-17569 GCA_037834295.1 Postelsia palmaeformis
TCGCGGAGCTATCCATCTATACCGAACAAAGAAGCGCATAATACAAAACGAGATTCAGGCCTCCTAGTAATACTGTCCGGTTTCGGGAACACACTGATTATTTGACCGGACTACCCCCAAAACGAGACTACAGTTCTATACGGGTTAAAACCCCCGTGTCCTACAGCAGGTGTGCACCATATTGTAGAGCGACTGGCGCTGAGGTATACCTGGTAGGTGGCACGTCTTGGTGATTGTGCGTCTGGCTGACGCGGTAGAGCTCACGACATGTTCGATCTCTGGTCTGATTGGCCTACGGTAAGGATTAGGCTTGCTCTGATTGGCTCCGAGTGGGGGTTCGGGTTCAGGTCAGTTGCTCGTCGTTTCGGACACAGTCTGTGTCTATCATTTTCTTGGATAACCGGCAAACAACCCCCGACTGGGGATGGGCCTCCTCCGTCCATCATTGCCAATCTCTCTTGTTTTTTTTCGTTGAGTATGTGTTCGTTTACTTTGCCTAGATCATTAGGTGGCTCATCGAGATAAGCGCACAAAGAATTTTCCGCGTCAGGGTTCTTGAGTTACGGAGACTCTACAAGAGGCGAGCCTCAGAAAGAAAAGAGGCGCAAACCTACCGCAGCATGCGTCAGCCATGGATGTCATCCCGACGGTTCCGGGTGCCACAGGTAGCTTGCTAGTTACGGAGCCACGTGAGTAAGAAAGCTTCAGTCGAGAAAAGCTGCATCTATTATAGCAAAGGTTTTGAAGAAACGGATGAGGTTTGGGTACAAAACAACCACGGACATGTTTGCCGTGTTTGACGACCATCAAGATATTTCCTGAATCGTGTCCCTTCTATACACTCGGCGGGTGCGACCTGATTCTCGGCACAATGCCTTACGAGACATAAAACATCGTTAGTAGTTTTGCATCCTTGCGCCGATTTTAAGGGCCTGCAAGTGCCAGCACCCTCGCTGGGATCTCTTACAGCTGATTCAGCAGGTCACCACATGTCATGTTTTCGATGATGGGAATGTTGGTACTGTTTACCCCGAGTGTCAGCTGGTGTCCCCAAATCCGATCAAATTCACCACTCATTACCAGTGTAGACCTAAGTTGCGAAGCCACCGACACCTACTACGGCGCAAATTGCAAGCTGGTGTAGACGAAAGGCTGTATCCCACCACCCTCTTTCTGCCAAGCCGCAAAACTGCGGAAGGTCCAAAAACAGCGTTTCAAATAGTTGCGGGATTTCCAAGCCCGCAATATATATAGAGATGACAGTCACGCGGAAATCATCAGGGGCGAATATGATTCTCCGCAACCTCAACTCAAAACAAATACAAGAAAAACGCATTCGTGGGCACGGATGCAATTTTTTTTTCTTCTCGTATACATTCGTGGGTCCCAAGCAGGGCGAATATCGTCATGACGAGACAACAAAGGCGTAATTATCCGAGGCGAATGCTGGTCATGGGACCCAATGCATACACTCCTGCTGTGAACATTTTTGAGACGATACCCCGTTGTGTATGGTGAGTATGTCACTTTGGTTTGCACGTTTCCTTGGACGGTGCAACCAATCCCGTGGCATGTAGGCCACACGGACAGACTAACAGACAAACCGACCGACAGACAGATGAACAAGGAGACAGACAGACGAACAGCAGGACAGACAGGCAAACAGACAGGCACACAAGCACAACCCGAACCGAAGGCTTCATGATTATTCTGAACGAAACGGTTCTAACATATTCGTCCTCGTCAACATGCGATGTGGTGACTCCCAGCCTTGCGAGCACCTGCATCGGCTTTTGGATCACAACGTGGATCATACTCGTAGCTCGAAGAATCAGTGCATAATACACGTGCCAGCACCGTACAACAAAGACTAAGGGCCAGGTCCATGATCAGGCCGTACACTACGTGCATGTACAACACTATGTCAAGGGAGGGACTTTGTTTCAGGCATGGCTTGTGTATAGGTTTGCGAAGGATATGATACTTTGGGTCTAGTACCTTGTCCAAGCTATGACCTATACTCCGAACCCTGTCATGGTCGACGGTCTGTACGGATCCTCCCATACCCTTGTGGTTTCTGCTCAGCTCTACGTCAGCTAAATCATGCGCTCGTAAATTAGACTACCATCTCTTAGGGGGGTGACGTTCTGTTGGTGGAGTGAGTGGTTGAGCCAACGGAACACGAATAAGACCCCACCTTGCTGCCCGCCATCCCCACATCAACAGCAGCCTGTTTCAAAATCGCCCCGCCCCTCGAACGTTTACAGCAGTTCGACACCGGGCTGTCCAACATCTCCCTCTTTAGGGTCGATCTTATCGTGCACGCACGAAGTGGGTACGCGCTTAGCAGCGCCCCGAGACGTGTGCGACTTCGATGAGGGCCGGGCGGACACGTAAACCATCCCATCCTTGGCATGGTTTCGACAGTGTGTCGCCATATTTCTCCCTCCGAAGTTATAGCCCGCCAGTGTTCCGCACGAATCGCGTAAACAGTGCTTGATGCGGACGTTCACCATGCCGCCCTCTGCGTGTTGCTTGCAGTACACCGACTTACCTTCCTCAAAGTTATAGCTCGTCAAATCCAATAATGAATTGTGCAAACACCGCTTGCTGCCGACGTCCACCATACCGCTCGTAGCATGCTTGTTGCAGTAAAAGCTGCTGGACTGCTTTCCTCGAAATTGAAACACGGTATCGGCCGTGCACGTGTCGTGTAAACACCGCTGGTTGCGGACGCTCACCACACCGTCCTGAGCATGCGTCTTGCAATACGCCGCGGGCTTGATCCCCTCGTAAGTGTAGCTTGGCTGCGTGTGGCGGAAGTTGTATAAAAGCCGTTGGCTGCTGACGACGATTATAGCGTCCTCAGCTTGTGATTTACAGCACGCCTTCACCTCGTTGCTTTCGAAAGGCTATAGCTCGTTATCGTTGCGCAGGAGTCATGTAAAGACTGATGGCCAGAGAGTTCGACCAAACTCTCCTCAGCGTGTTGCTTGCAATAGGCCGCTGTCCTGCTTCCCGTAAAGATACAGCTGTCTCCCTTGGTGCAGGAGTCATATAAAGACCGCTGGCTGTGAGTGTCCTGTCCACCATTGCTTTATTGGCGTGTACCTGATTGTACACGAGTTTCTTGCCTTGCGAGAAATTGTGGCTCGGTCTCTTCGTGCAGGAGTCATGCCGACACCGCTCGTCGCGGAGGCGAACCATGTCGTCCTCAGCGTAATTTTTTAGTACGTCGCCCGTGTCTCTCCCCTGAAATTGAAACTCGCTAAGGTGATGCAGGATGCATGCGATCAACAGTAGCTGGAGATGTTGGCCACGCTGTCCTCTGCATGTTGCTTGCCGTACGCTGCCTTCTGGCTTCGCTCGACATTGTTGGTCGGTATCTTAGTGAAGGCATCGTGCACACAACGCTTCGCTGCATACGTCCACCATGCCGTCCTCGGCGTGCTGATAAAGTAGCACGGGGCTTTAATTCCCTCAATATGATGGCTTGGTTTCTTTGAGCAGAAGTTTTGTCAACATCGCACTTTACAGGCGTCCATCATGCCGTCCCTAGCTTGTTGTTTACAGTACGCCGCCGCCTTGAGCCTCTCCGGACTGAAGGTCGCTGACTTTGTGCACGAATCCTGCATGAATTCGTACCCTCCTGGTTGTGGACGCTCACCATGCCGTCCCCAGCGAGCTGCTCGCAGTAAGCTCCCGTTTTTTTTTCCTCCACCAGAAGGAGGGTGTCTTGCTTTGGGCATTTTTGACAAACACGCGTCATGTTCGCCAACGGCTAGGTTGTGCGGCGAAGGTTCTGTGTGTGGTGAAATATCTCCGGTTGAACATCTCCCACCAAAATTATTTTAGCAAAGCGCTTCAATTTCTTCGGGGGTTATGTTTCAAGAGTCTACGGCAAAACGCCTCCAGGGAAAAGTCTTGACCGTGTCGAGCGAGGCTCCCCAAATGCCACCCGCGAAACGTCTCCAGATGATGAGGAGAGGAAGGTCAAGCTGTACGCTGGCGAAAGCTCACCTGTGGTTGTTCGTGGAAACGGCGTTGGCAACGAACGTGAGGGTCTCACAAAAGGAAGCCTTTGCACCAGCATGCAAGTTATTGCTGCAGTTGTTGTTGGCGCTGCTCCTTTTGTGTGTTGTCCAATATAACTGTTACGATACAAGGATCATGCTTGGAGCGGAGAAATAGGGAGCGAGGGGAACTACTTGGGGGTCCTCGTGTGGCTGACTTGAAATCCCGAGGGTGTGTCGCGAGTCAAGAAGGGGGCACACACAACACAGGCCTTCCGATGCATACTGATACTTGTGCCCTTTCTCGCTCTATTCATACGCGTCCAGAGTCATGACACGGACGCAATGACGGGAATCACTCTAACTGTACTTACAGCCACTCGTGTTTGGTTATACGATACCTTTAGACCTTATCCCCGCCAGTTAGTAGGAGTGTATCGCAGAAGTGACAGCGAAAAAGAGAAGTTCAACTGCACCCGCGTCTCACTTCCAACAGTACCGTTGAGACATACTAAAGTGTTCTTGTCGCTCCTATTACTGCTGTAGGATACTTACATATCATGCCCACGTTCAAGAACGAACTTGCAGAAGCACCGTTCGGGGCCGTCCTGGAGGGGTAATATTTAAACACGTGGCTGTTACGACGTTCATCTGCTCACAGTGTCACCAACAACATCACTACCTCATGCATCATGCACTAGACTGGAATCCACCCGGTAGATTTAGACTTTGTCAGTAGGTTCTACAAATGCCTTATTATTTCGCTCTACGATATCGATATGCAAGCAGCAGATGAGGTTGCCTCTTGACAAAAACGAAAGAAACTCGAATGTCCCTTTACTACCGCATTCAACACCCCACAGACCCACCGCCGTTCCAGCAGCTACATATTCAAAGTTTTCAGTGATTTTTGTACTATGTTAGGTTGTCCGCTTGTTGAACTAAACCTCGCCGACCTGTAGTCAATCACATGTGATCGCTTGAAGTGGTAGGAATATTGCAAGAGCTGAGCCGACAGAATAGTATGGATTCCGCGCAACCTCCCTGATTTTCTCTTATGGCGATATACCGATATTCACCAAGCGTCCGTTGTCTTTTGTCAAGTACAAGAACAGCCAGCAACCACCCGAAAACGTTTGCGTTGTAGCTCCAAGGAACGGGAGGTGCATTTGAATCCCAAGAAACCTCCATGTCTGCCTTTCCATGTAGAGGAGAACTTCCTACCGAGTAGAGACTATGTACTACCTGGTCAATTCCGGCACCATTATCACACTCGCCGTAGCTCCTAACGCCACAGCTGCGAGCGCGACATGTATGACGCGGCATCTGACACGTGTTTCGTCTTCATTGCTGCTGATGAAGTTCCTGCCGGTATGACTCGTTCACGACGACGGGGGTTGAACCAATGAGATTCCATCACCTTCAAGAAAAGCCTTGTAGAAATATTTCGTCCGCGCCTGCCGAACACTTTGAAACACCTGTGGAGGTATCATTCCGTTTGAGGCGTCTGCTTGTTACTACCCTGGTCCTGGGTTCGCGCTATCACCGAGCATAATCCGTGTGATTTTCAACTGAACGGAGACTATCGATTTGTAATCGTCTACCAGGGTAGGTGGCTCGTACCCTTGGGCCATCGGCTGTCGTGCTGTTCATACCCGCTACTCGCGGCATGAACGTTGCCGCTGTGTGAGGCTATCGGGTTCTAGCCACAGTGTCGAGCTCTGTTGATCTGCATTATACACGAACGACGGCGGAGCTCCTGGATGCGTGGTTGCCTCGAGATGTACTCGATCACCTGCATGCCAACGGTCCACTCTGTTTCACGAAGTGCAAGGTCGATTTGTTAACGAAATACGAGCCCATGACGTAGAAGCGGCTCACCTAACTGCTTACACCTGACTAATGGAAACACGATTGCACTTAACGTTACATGCGCTCCCTTATGCTTTGCAGGCGGCTGTTGTTTGGTTGACATCTTTTCGATGGCCATCGGACAGAGGTCAGAAGGAAAATGGTATGCAAGCACGCTGGAGCTACAGCTCGCTCCATTTCTCGCCTGCGTTGCTTGCCGAAGTGTGCGCATGTTTAGCGTTACGGCCGAATTGCACATGCCACTATGCCTTTTGGATGACGAGGATGACCATTTAGAGGACTCCTACAACGCTGCGGGAGGACGCCAACGACCTGCGCTTCGAGCCGCTGGAGAGAGGTGAGATATGCCGCCTATCTGCATCGTGCTTGTGCTTGTAAAGGCAGCACTTCTCAGGCAAGCAAGATTGATGCAGCGGGATGGAGTTGTATCGAAAACAACAGCTTTATCGCTTGCGGTAGATGTTAACATTTGGCCGGAGAGACTGCTGGACTCTCCTACGAGCTATCTCCAGGCTTTACGTACTATTTCCGGCTGGGAGGATCATCCGATGAAAACCATGCAGAGTCAGTGCCGAGTTTCGTGACCACCGACACTTCGGTAGTTGTTGGTTGCCTGCGTCGAACTCGAGCATGTCGACTGGGTGTCGTTGCCGATTACCCTGGAACGGCTTTTCCTCGTCGGTATGTTCGATGAACCGATCGATTCCGTTGCCTGGCCGATCTCAATAAAGCGCCTTGCAGTTGGAGAGTGCTTCGACCAGCCGGTTGCCGATTTTGTATGGCCCACATGTTCGGTGCATCTCTCTCTTGGCGATGCGTTCAATCAATCCATCACCGACGTGGCAAGGCCCACTTCACTGATGCGATTCGCATTCGGTAACTCTTTCTACTAGTCCACCGTCGTCGTGGTATGGCCGCCATTTTTGCAGGAACTGGCCTTCAACAGAGATTTCGCCGACTCTATCACTGATGTGGTATGACCGATATCTCTTGGACACCTGGCGTTTGGGAAATTCAACGAGAGTACGATCGCCATCGTCGTTTGGCCGGCCTCATTAGTCTGTCTGAGGCTAGCGGACGATTTGGACGAGTCCATCACCGACGTTATTCGTTTATCATCGTGAACCAGTCGCCGACGAGACTAGCTTCAACCAACCCATCACCAAGGTTATGTGGCCAACATCCTGAAAGCATCTGATCTCAAGAGGCGAGTTTCTTCAGCCAGAGACAGAGGTTGTGGGGTCAGCATCCCTAGATCAATTGGTTTTGAGGTGCGCCTTCAACAACCCGATCAACGAGATTGCCTGGCCAGCACACGTTTAACGGCTTGTGCACGGGACAACACTTGATCGACCGATCGCCGAAGTTGTGTGGCTACTATTCCACATCGGTTGGTGTTTGGGCATGCTTGCAATTACCCAATCGGAGGTGTAGTCTGACCTGCGTCCCTTAAACTCCGACGGTTTGGGAATTAGACATGTTAAGCAATCGGCGAGGTCGTGTGGCCCATTGCTCTGCAATCATTTGCGTTCGGAAGAGGATTTGAATCCATCGAAATAGTCGTTTGGCCGGCATGTCTGACGTGTCTGACGTTCATGATCATGCCCAACTTGAAATTCGCCGCGGGGTTGTGCCCTTCTACGTCGGACATTGTTGCTTCGCGCACAGTATTTTTTGCTTGCGTTGACGACCAAGAAGACGTTCTTGATTAGACCTGTGTTCTGGATAATTTCGACCAGCCCCATCACTGGTTGTGACCGAGTTTAGCTCTAGAGGGTAAATCAGGTAGTGCATTTGATATGCAGACTTTTTCGAGTGACATTCACAGCCGACGGTATAATGCGGGAGCTGTGGTTCTATCGCTCTTCTGGTGGTGGCTCTTGCCTATCACCTGTCATCCGGGCGAATTCTTCCCTGAGGTTGAATGCTGTCCTGCTACTCTACCACGCGCATGTGATTGTGCTGATGCGGGTCTTGTTAAATTAACGATCCTTGGTAAGTCGCGTACATAGTTCCTCCACCGGGTGCGTACCTGGACCAGACGCGGCCTACCGCTCTCGATGGGTGCTACGACAAGAGTAACACGTTGGGTCGTATATATGTTTATTTCTGTCTGAGGGGGCTCCTCGCTGTTGACCTACAGTAGGTAGAGTTTCTTGCTGATACGGGGTCAAATTCACAACCCTCTGATATGAAATTAAAATAAAATTATACACCTGGTATATATATATATATATATATATATATATACCTGGTATATAAATATATTATATATATAATGTACACAGGTCTTCAAATGAAGAATCTGAAGAGACGTCAAAACATGGTGAACCCTCACGGTAGGATGCGTGTCATCGAGGTATTCAGACCTTGTTGACTCTGATTGATATTGTTTGGGGGTGATCATTGACAGCTGGCAGGTGACCCATTCCGTAGTCAGAACTTGGGCTTCGACTGGTGCAGCACGTTTTTGTGGGAACGTTTGTGGCTGAAGGGTCTTCTCGAATTCGTACGCGTCGGAACCATTGTATCGCCTATTTTTGCAAACCTGAATCGGCATAAAACTGTCCTGTCGGAAGGCTCATTGGGTTTTGATCGTTCACGTTGTCTTCGATTTGTTTTTGCGTGTTTACAGCGCACGTGTACTGAGGAACCCAGACAAATCCGCGCATCCCTACCATAGGTTGTGCGTCAGACTAAAAACATTCATTGTGTGACGGATTGCTGGTGGGTGCGTCTTCTGTTGCAGATTGCAGCTGAATGAAGTCAGGTATTGTTTTAGCGGAGGCCACTAATAACGGAGTGGCCCATGGTTTTATATTGTCAGCTTTGTCCAGCCAGAGGAGACTGTTTGTTACGTACGATAAACAAAAAAAAACAATATTCTTGGGGATGAGGGCTTTTGGGACGTTAGGCATGGCGGGGGGCGTGGTATTTGATCTTGGCAGAAAGGACCAACTTTCGATGGTCTGCTGACTTGTTTGCCTAAGGAGCACTACGTCTTCCCATTGGTCGACTTCCTACATCAAGATGGGATGTTGTCAGTTGTCTCGACGCATGCCAAATGTTTGGAGAATGAAGAACTATATTTTTCCGAGTATCCTAGTTCGATGTTTCACAAGCAGTACACTTGTGGTCTCTCAAACGCATTCAGAAACTTGCCTGTCTTTCTATTCAAGGTCACTCATTGGTCAACCGCGTACAAATTTATTTTTGAAACAGCTACGCCCGTGCCGCACGCATCACGTCGGAGCCCTCGCGAAGGCGATCGTCATGGTCTGTATCACATGTCTTCGCGTGCCCTGTGCGCGGAGTTTTCAGAGTTGACGCTCAGCATCCCGATCACGTTGACAGGTCGAGCAGCAGCGATCGACCCTCGAGGCCAGCCGGGGAGCTGTCCATCAAGTATATTTTCACATGGGAAAATGAGTCAAATTCATATTTCAACTGTGCTGCGAGCGATATCGGCACGGCAATAGCAATCAATTTTCACCTACGAGCGATTTCTCCCGAGACGGCTACGCCTAGGCCGCACGCATCTGATCGAGGCCCTCGCAGAGGTTCCCTCCCTCTCTTCACCCCCCGCCCCTCTCTAATCCTCCCTCCCTCCATCTCTTCCTGTCCACATCCCTCCCTCTCTTCACCCATCCCTCCCTCCATCCCTCTCTCTTTCCACCCCTTCCGCCCTTTCTCCCTTCTATTAGTAGGCCCTACCAGCTGCCCCCCTATTCTTGGTTCCTCCAAAACTACCGGGTACCTGGTGAGACTCTGACCTTCAAAACGATAGTGCGAGTATAGACAGTGATGGAACTTACGGGAGTACACGTTTCTTCCCGTAACCAGATTGAGCCGCCTTTGCTTTTGTTTTCGCCGTTATAATTGAGGCCGATCCACAGGTCCCCCTGTTTTCGATAGCGGAAGCCTCCGCACACAGCATACAGCAAATACACACACAACCAACATACATTACACCATACACACAGGACACTTCACACCAGCAACGACTATGACGGCTGGGAGCGAGCCGTCGCAGGTGTCGCTCGTGGCTCAGACACCAGAGGATATAAGCCGGTTTTGCGATGTAAGTGCCGTCCATGACGAAAAAGGCGGATTTGCCGTCATCATACATCCGTAATTGTTTCAATCTCCCGTACAATTCATCACTGATCCTGAGGCCTCTTCGTTTGGAATCGGGCTTGGAGTCAGTTGAACATTTTGCTATCAGCACGTTCGCTCAAGCTTTTGCTCCGAAAATATGCGAACCTGCTGCTTCTCGCTGCAGAATAGCTTGAACTTTCTTCAAGACTTATGTAGAGGTTTTCCCGCTTCTCCAGTTACCCAGTTGCAGAAAATCACCTTCGGTAGTGTTTTGTTTCAGTTGGCTTCACCTCTTTGCCTAACCCTGTTTACCTCCGTGTCCAATCCTGTACAGTCGCGGGCGACGTCGCAGCAGTCATTGAGCTCATTCGTTTCTCTTACGGATAGGACAGCAGGAGGAACATCCGCCCCCCCCAGGGTGAATCTCGGGGAGTTGATCGGTTTCGGCCAATCTGCAGAGGAGGAAGGCAAATGATGCCACGCGCCCTTACAACGAGCCTTTGCTTCAGACCTTCCCGTCGCCGGCATCGCCGGCAGCAGGCTCTTGATGCTTTGGGAAACGTAGGAGCGATCCAGATCTAAATCCCGTATCAAGTCGAGCTGGCTCTGTGTCAAGCATAATATCGTTTCGCGCTCGTACACCAATCTCCCACAGCCACATCAGGTGGAGGTCTTGCAGGGAGTGTGCGTTTTCAAGCGTTTTGTGTACGTGATTCACGAAGCACCGTCACCAAGAAAATTCGCGCACATAGACTCGGGCGTTACTCTAGCTGTACGCGCAGGACCAAGATCTACTCCGTCCTTATGTTTGTCTTCTGACCTAATGTCTGTATATCTACCATACTGTGAGCGGACTGAGGGGAAAATATTACCACTCCCACCCCCCCTCACACGACTACGGCCATGAAGGATAGTGAGTACGCCCCCCTTCCCCTCCAATAGTTCTCCGTCATCATTAAACAGTGTTATTATCACATTAAAAAGGACAACATCTCCACAGATATTCGCAGCGGAAAAATCGTCGAGGCTTGCGCCAAGCCGATGGAGCCGCGAGATGTCAGATCCCATGCCCCTATCTCGTGCTCGTTGATCAGGCAATGAACGAACATGGTATAGAGCATTGTAGCATCATATATAATTGGAGAAGTATGGCGTACGAGTCTTCAAGACCCTAGTGTATACACCCCGGCACTATCTGGATGTATTGAGGCCTTGGGAGAAGTAAAGCATGGCGATAACTGCTTGAGGGTCGAACGAAGAAATGGGAACACTGCAAGCTTCCGTCGCCGAAGCGTGGAGATGCTGGGTACTTTGTCGTTCTTGCTCTTTTGATCAGTGGACAAGCTCTTTAACACCAGTTACTAGACACAACAGGGGGACGCGAAGCCTCGACTATTGCCAGAAAAGGGCAATTTTTGAAACTCTGGAACGAAAATCACAGTATCTCTCGCAGGCAACTCTGTGCCCCCGTTTCAAGACTACGCGAGGTTTTGCTTGTTATAGGATCGGCCTAAGCACTCTTTTCATTGTCGTATTCGGCTGTTACTACGATAGCGAGGTCACTTTTTCATGTCTGATATGGTTCGGATGACCCGAACCGCTAGGCCTATTAATAATGGCTCTCACTTTTAGTTTCGCAGTGTTTAGCTTCAGGCTGCTTTTGTTTGTTTGTTCGTCCCGTTAAATTCACGCATTGCCATCGTAGCGTTTGTTACTTACCGGCATAATTTGGTTTCGTTTCTCGTTCTGTTTTCGATGCAAGTTACAGAGTCACTCGACTCTCGGGACGATACGCAGGCGGGGGGACAACGGAGGTAGCCAACCTATCGTAACACCAGTCGTTTCTGGGAAATAAGTAGCGTTCGGATTCGACGTTTTTGCCGAAGTCCGGATGCGTTCTACGATAGAGGTACCACATTTCCGCCAAAATGATTCCCTAATGAAGGTGTTTCCTAGCCCAAAATGGTCAGAATACCAATAATATTTCGAAACTGACATGTTTGTGTACTCGGGCTATGGGACTATCCATTGCGATGCAATTTGATTTATGCTGAGGTCAGGTTTCGGGTGAGGTATGGAGCTCCTTAAGCGAGGAGTCTGAAACGTTCAGGGTGAGCCTCTATCGTAGAACGCCTGCCCGTATGCGTGTACATGCCTTGGTAGTACGTCGGTAGTGGTGGCCGCGCAGGTAGGCGACGGTGATGGTTGTCATACCGTCTGGCTGATTTTTTTTGTTGGAAGCATCTTGTGTCGAAGGTTTGACGGCGGCAGCGACTGTCCTGAGCAGCTGACCCGGTTTGAAAAACGGGGCAATCGTTAATATTGTTCTGCTGACACTTGACGACTGCACACGCTTCGCATCCCGCCCACTCGTAGCTACTCAGAGCGTTCGGGCACTACTGTGTGGCACGAAAACCATGGTAACACCCTCGGACTTTAGAGGGGAGAGCTTGATAAAAACTGTGCGAAAGTTTGCTGCAACATCTACTGCTGTGTATCTCGGCATCATTCGCTTAGATACGTGACTGGGGGTGGTACGCATCGGTGTCCAAGTTTCAATGGTTAAATGCAAGAAGATGCTTCGCTTGCGTTGCTCGTGGACGGCTGATATCATCAAAGTGTATCAAGCATTAATTTGGTCGCTATCCCGAGGTTCGAGGAAAACTCTGCCAGGATTTGTCTGCTGGGTAGGCGCGCATAGAAATTTTGTTCAGATATGCAGAAATACTTTAATGTAGAGAAAATAGTTACTACGATCCGTATTCATGCGTTCAGCAACAGTACTTCTAATTCGCGTACCATCTCGGTTTATTCAGCCTATTTTCTCCGATTTGGATCCAAAAACGCAGGATAAGCTTGTTCAACTTAAACGACGGAAATGCATGACAGGGCCAAAGTTCACGCCGCCTTTACGAGCCAGACCATGGGTTTTCGAACACGCCCTCTCTGCGTTTTTGTATGCACGGGCTTGTTTACTTGCTTAGTTTTGCGCGATGTTTCCAGTTTGGGTATGTTTGAAAAAGATTGTACCATTTTTGACGAAATGGGCTCGTCGAAGAAGTTTCAAAAACGAAAAACGCAGGTGATAACCCGGGAAGGACGTAATACAGTCTGGTGCAAAGTTCCAGGGTCTACCGCTCGAATACGGCGTGGGTGTTTGGACTTTGTGCGGCGAAAGTGCAAACGTAAGACACCGCCTCTCGAGTCTTCTTTTTCAGCAAGTTCTGTGCTGACCATGTGACAAACGCAGGTCAGATGAATGTTAGAGCGAAGAATATAACAAAAATGTCAATGAAAATCTGAAATTGGACCGTTCAGCAGAAGGGACACACACACACAGAACAGCTCTTGCCTCTGTCCGGTATCATTGA
The DNA here is from genome assembly GCA_037834295.1 of Postelsia palmaeformis. Classification (NCBI taxonomy): domain Eukaryota; class Phaeophyceae; order Laminariales; family Laminariaceae; genus Postelsia; species Postelsia palmaeformis. Next base: position 13,355 of record JBBMHQ010020559.1, read on the forward strand.
TCGTCCTCATGGCCCGTGCTTGACAATAACACATTTTCGCCCTTGCTCCAGTTCTAGGGCACCAACTAAACTAAGCCACCACATTACTCTCTTTAGCTGTTCGTGGCCTTCAGTATGACATGTTACATGTTCCATTCGAGTCGGTACTACCTCAGGAAATCCTGGGAGAGAGAGTTCCCGTATTTTACCTTTCACCAGGCCAGACCTTATCTAACATCTAAACTTGATGTCAAGCATCTTCTTCGACTACGAGGACGTACATTTTCAACGACTTCGCCACGAGATCGACGAACGAAAAGAGAAAGCCTTGTCGTGTTTCCGTCGATGACGTAGGCATCGTGCAAGACTCCTGTGTGTACTGGGAGAAGTTGAGAGATTTCGCGAGGTTTTGACGGTGCTGGATACAATCTTCAACTTAAGCTAAGAACACGCTCTGGGCGATCGCTTTCGGCTGCCCGAGAATGCAGTCTGACGAAACCAAACAACCCTACAACATGCCCCATCAAGAGCGCGAGCCAAGTTTGTGGTCTTGTGGGGAGCTGTACCTGTCTTCATGAGACAAGCGAAATAAAAACAAAATCTCGCCGGTTGTTGTTCGCTTCGACTCATTCGGTCAGCACCCCATACTCTCCGCGTAGACCTCCGTCGAGAAGCTGACACAGCATAATATTTACAACCGGAAGCTGCCGTCGATTAAGCATTTTTTGTCACCAACGGCTCTTTATCAAACCACGAACAAGCCGAGGACTCTGACTCAATTTCCCGAGTTGCGCCGGTATCTATTAGCCGAAGAAACACATTCCGAGCTTTGAGTCACCCTGAAACTCGTGGGTGAGGGTTGGATAAGATCCTGACCTCATATAATTATTAAATGATTACAATACCGTAAATTTCGCGACTATTCGAAGACGGTGAGTTGTACACTTACTTTCCGCTGTTTTATGTATGAGCAGACAGTCTTCGCAGCGTGTTAGGGCCTCATCCGCAACGATATCTCATTCTCTGTAGACTGCCTACCCTCGTGTTCCCACCGCTGGGCTACACCCTTGAGTTCGGGCTGCTGCAGTGACTGAAGTTGACGAAACGAACCCTCACTGAACGCTTACATTTCACTTACGGACAAGTACATTTCCTCACAAGTAACCACACGCCGAGACATCGAGTCACGCCCATAGTGTTGTATATTGGGGCGTCAGGTATCAGGCAGCAATCGTAGGCAGCAAGAAACGACCCGCGAGGGGTGTTTGCGAAAGCAAAGCTGCCAGCCAGCACCAATCAGAGATGGAGACAACATTGCAAATGCTTCCATGCTAGTTATTTTTGTACGATGAGTGCAATGAGGCGGCTTCCTCTAAAACGTTAGCTAGCGTGTTCGCGGGTATTTCCCACTACTGTAGGAACATCACCTACCCGATAGATGTGGGAAAACAAAAAAAACATTTCCGTCTGAGACAGGGAGGTATTGAGCCAGAGCATGTGGTGAAAAATAACAGGACACCAAACTGTGTTTCCTTGCAAATCCGTAGCATTTGTGATAAACTGAACAAGTTTCCTCGACATTTCTGACCTCGAGTTCGAAATCGTTTGTGCTTGTTGGTAAAGCAAACTGTGTACCCCGTTGCATACTTCTTAGCGTCCTTGCGTGGCTTGTAGCGACTAGACAACCCGGCCTCGACGTTTCCTCATGGCGCTGAATGTCAGCCTCTCAAGTGTACCGTCCTACTCGTGTTAGGGTTGAAGTGATTTTAATCAACAGCTCTTCAAGGACACCCGGGACCCAACCAATGCCGTTAGAAATGTCATGATTGCTGTGCAATAAGTATTCACTTTTTACGTATTGGTCCTAGAATTGTTCATCAGAGGTGCTGTATCTGCAACTCGTTCGCTCTTGTCGTTGATACTGGCCCGGTAACTTACCCGGTCGTTGTCGGTCTTTGCCGGTACTTCTTCACTCCCTAGAGTTCTTACGCTTTTTGTGCTATCGCTCCCGTCCTGTGACTACATACTAGTAGCTGATACGCCATACGCTTGCTCTGAGGTTGCAGCCTTCGACGTACCCCGAGCCCGGAATTTCGACCTCAATCATACTCTACGTTCTTCCGTAATAGGTGTTTTTTATAGGCAGATAATTACGGCTTGAGCATACAAGTGTCAGCTTAAGGTGGAGCATTGTAGGCTATCACGGCGGTCGAAGAAGGGCCTGGGCCGGCGGAGGTAGGGGTAGGTCGGAGCTCGCCCGCTACGAAACAATCGACATCATTGAGTGGCTACCTAATCTCAAGCCTTCAGCCACCACCGCAGCGGGCAGTCGAAAGAGGAACAAAGCGAGCTGCTTGCTATTACACTTTGACAACTGTTGGGGTTTTTTAACAGGCACGCATTTATTTGTGAAACAACTCGGAACTACTGTAGATACATATGCCCGTATTTGGTTTTACGTTGCCTATGCATCTGATCGGTCGAGACGAGAATCAACCAGCAGAAACTTGCACGACAAATTCGACAGCTCTACTGAACCACAAACCACGCGTCTTTTTGGCAGATTATCCCCCATCTCACTGTGAAGAACATGCTCAGTTTGGTCGCGCGGACGGCATGCCTCACAAAGTTGAAACGGGTATGCAATAAACACAATTTTACCGGCTGCTCCGCAAGCGGCAAGTCGATGCCTCCGGGGAAAGGGCCAACAGAGCAGTCCCAGCGCGACCCCCGAAAACCCCAATCACCGCCTAGACTGTCTGTTTCGTCTAACCAACACGTAGGCTACCAGTCACTGGGTACACAGTTTTGATAGTGTCTGCGCCTTTGATGATGCGCGATCAAACACCACATGGCTACTTCCCGTCGAACTTCGATCGATGTATGGCCGTCGTTGCTTGCAGAGTGGGGTTATGGCGTAGCGTGAGCCTACCCGAAGGAACCCGAGAGAGGCAGTCCCTTGTCGATGCCGGCAAAAACGTCAGACGAGATCGACGACGCTCTGGCGCGGGCACCCGCTGTCTCATGCCTCGTCGCTTTCCCATTGGTGTTCGGTGATGCGTTTGCGACATTAGATGGTTTTTTGGATTAAAAGCCGTTCTTCGTCGATACATAAAACGCAGACATTCAGCTTTCACCCACGTCCAATTCGTTATGGCTTATTTCATTCATTTAATTAAGCTTTGTCTGTGTTCGCCGTTTATTCAGGTGCGATTCATGCCCTTCATCCATGAAATGGCAGGTCTCGTGTTGGACCCTACCGTGAACACAACACATAATGCTCTGGAGATGTTTGTTTCTTGAGTGCATTGATGTTTGTTTCTTGAGTGCATTCGTATATTGGTTGTACTTTTTGCGTCCTCCTCTTCTGTCCGATGTATCAGGAATTGTGAGCCCGTTACAGAGAGGAAAGTTCATGTGGGCGCGTCTGCTTTGCGGCTCTACACCAGTGACAGTAGAAACTACCTTTGTACACAGAGTTGTCACAACACCTGTTGATGGTCAAACAAAGCAATATTGTTGATAGTATGCCTTGGGCGAGTGGCCCCTGTAGGAACGCCCCAACAGATATGTGCACAAAAACCTCGTACTTGTGTTTCCCGGACTCCACGCACGTGTGTTTTTTGCTCCTTTCACCGCGTGCACACGCACCCCACTTCGCACTCGACTCCAACCGAGAAGCCCACAGAAACCGCATTGCTCTTCCATCAATCGCACAAGTACTCCTCTGCGGCAATAAAGCACAAGAGCAGCCCAAGATCTGTTAGTGCCAGCCTGTGCTTCGGACGCCGGTGAGCGCGCCTCTAATTGGTGTAAAGCCGGGCTCATACCTGCTCAAAGGTGGGGTGAAGATCGCAAAGGTATAAACAAGTTCACCTCACCTGATATGCTCGAGATTTGACCTCGGTTGTCGTTGGTATGGCCTTATGATATCAACCCCTCTTTGCGCAGTTTAATTCACTCGTGAAGGCGTACAGCTGGGCGGCCGTCAAGACGATCCGTCTATGTTTGAAGCGAAAAAGACAAATTTTCTGTCACGGGTGGCAACACCACAAAGAGAGATATTTTTATGAAGGAGCTGTTCATAATTTTCTGCGGGCTCTCATCCGCAATGATCACCCCTTGAAATTCAAGACTGTCAGTTTCCTGTGGACACCCCCTAACTGTTGGGCGAAGAACATCGCCACTTCTTTTTAATGCACCGTGAAACCAGGCTTGGGATTGCTTCACGAATGT
>JBBMHQ010020670.1:0-17568 GCA_037834295.1 Postelsia palmaeformis
GGGTCGGAGCCCCTAACGAGCGCATTCTGTTCAGAATTCATCACGCAGCCGTTGGTCTTGTCGATTGATGTCTGTCAAGGACTCGGAATCTCGCCGCTTCGAGCCAAAGATCGGCCTGAGTTTTTCTCAAGCCGACGTTGGCCCAACATCGGCCCCAGATTTTCTTTTTTTCGTGCTTTTCCAATTTTTTGGAACTTTTTTTTTCTAAACGTGCCCATACGAAGCGTGTTCTATTTTTTCTTGGAGTGTATTCTTTGAAATTCCAACTTTTTGTTGATACTTCGATTTCCCACTGGCATAATTCTTAGTACCGCAGTCCTGTTTTGGGGACACAACACATGAAATTAGAGTGGTTTGTCCCCAAACGGGACTGCAGTCCTAACAGTAGTGCTGAAAGATTTAAATCCCGGGGTGTCGCAAGCATAGAAGGGAGAAGAATCATCAGGCGTTGCTGCGTACAGAAGTATGTATGTGACGAAATAGCTCCGACGATGTGCGTTTGACTTGAACAAATGGAAGTGAAAATGTACTGCTGCTGCTGTAGTCACGAGTTTACATATCCTGTGGTAGTGAACACTAGGGCTGCACCCCGCCACTAAAATATCCTGGTACCCGGCGGGCATACCCATCAGCCGTATACCGGTTTGCTCCGTCGGGTAATGCCAAAATACCCACGGTTATTTGACAAACGGGTACCCCGATGAGATACCAGCGAGTAACCCGACGTTTTTTACAACATAACCCTGATATATTTTCCCTCCCCGACATTTCTAAAACCCTATAACGTTGTTTTTCCGTGAAGACGTCAAAGAAGGGTCTTGTCGGTTCGTAGGCCTCAAAACTCATCGGGATACTTCGGTCTATTCTTGTCAACAGCCCATGGTCCACTCGCTTCGTCTGCTGTTACCACCATCATGAATCATACGTCGACCGCGATTGGTACGGGCTCTGATCTGAACCGGTGGACTCCTCTCGCGATTCCCAAGACGAAGTATTGCACCATGCATAGGAGAGCGGGTTGGGAGGGGGTGCCGTGTGTTCGTGCACGAGGCGGTTATGTCACGGTCAAGATTCTGCCCACGAGCTGTATGGTGCAGCTCTCCTTCTGACGTATGCGTTGCCTTTGACATTTTGTGTTTGCATTTTTGTGTATGAGGGCGGGAAGGGAGGGGATATGCCGTGTGTCTGTGCACGAGACGGTTATGTCACGGCCAAGATTGTCCCTATTGCTGTGGCATTCGATATGCCTGGTGCCTTCACTTTTGTGGAACGTTGCACCTATAATATCAATGTTTGTGTTGTGCCATCATGCTAACATCTCTACCCTTACATTCACCTGCCCCGGCCGCCCCCCTCACACAAAAGGCAGCAACCAACGCGTCGGGTGCCGTGTTCCATCATTCTCCGCTGTCGTTTTTATTTGCCTGCGGCTGTTCGTGTTCGTGGGCGCAGGACAGCAGCACTACCAACAGCAGCACTACCAACAGCAGCACTACCAACAGCAGCACTACCAACAGCAGCACTACCAACAGCAGCAGTTTTTCTCTCGCTCGTGTAGTCCTAGATATGTTTCACCCCCTTGGTTTGGTGCCAGGTTGTATGTTACCTGGTACAATATGTGATACGGGTGTGGGTGTGGTAGTGAGTGTGTCGATCGCCGTCTCCTAGATTTCAGTTTCGACGTTGCGTGCACCATCTTGGTCCATTTGCGCACACGGTTATGTTCTGTACACGAGACCTAGCCAGTAAGTAATGCCAGGCTTTACGTCGACCGCTCGAGTTCTGCTTCTGCGACTAAATTTATCATGCTTGTCAACAGAAATGTAGCATTTTTGCACTTCGAACATCCAGCCGGAGTCTGCGTTATTCTACATAGTTTGCGCCCTTCACGGGGTTTGATGTGATATCCGCCGTTTACAGAGTGCATAGTCTCCCGGGCACCCGTCAACAGTACCCGGGGAATCGGTCCGCGGGTGCCCGCTACTGATAGTGTGTGGCGGGTACCCGCTCTACCCGCCCGGTACCCGTTACTCAGGTCGGGCAACGACCCCGATCTGTACCCATTCGCGGCGGCGGGATCCCCGTGGGATACAGCTCTAGCGAATACTGCACACACACACACGCACAAAAACACGAAATTACTGTACCATGGCTTGTATCCACAAATAGCAGAGTGTGACGCGCGGGTGTTGTTGGACTACTGCTGCTGCTGCTGCTGCTGCTGCTGTGGTACTGCTGTCGACCGCTGCTGTCGTTGTAGGAGTACTGTAGACAATCCCGTGGCTGCGCGTTATTTTGTAATTCCGAGGGCGTGTGATATCATATCCTATCGTCGTACCCCCGCAAATACAGGGCTGTTTGAGACTACCGGTACGTGTTGGTTCGAATTCGATTCCCTAGGAAGACAGGAAGCATGGCATACACACGCACGCACGCACACACGCAGAAGCATGGCCCGTCGCCGTCACAAAATGAAGAGCATAACTTCATGCCGGACCGATATCGTACCATGGCTGCCGCATTGCACAAAAATTGAAAGTTAGAAGGACAGTGTAGCACAGCAGCAGAGCAAAGCATAATAAAGTTGTAGAATTGTGGGGGTTCCCATTGTCCTGGCAGACTCTGGCTCTGCGGGGAAAAAAACCCGCAGCTACTTCCTAGTTTTCGCGACGTTGGACCCCCAGAGCACGCGCCACGGACCCCGGCCGGGGTTCAAACTAGAACCGTGTGTACACGCTGGCCTCCTGCGTGCCTGTGTGCCCCGTGGTCGAGAGCACTTCAAACGACCCCCAGCCGAAAGAGAAAAACATGCCCATGTGCAAAACAAATTAGTTTGATACCTATACATATACCTATACATATATACATAATATATATATACAAGGTTCCCCTTCGGGATGCGGTTGGCCTGAAACCCCCGTGTGTGCCGCAAGTTGAGAAGGGAGGAACGCAGGACACAGGCATTCATTGCTACGTATATGGTACATAGCACATATGAGCACAGCATGGCGTGCAGAGGGGTCGCTCTGCTCGCGGGTCCCGGTGATACTCCTTCGAGTGTTACTGATCTACTCCACTTCCTTACGATTGTAGTCAACCAATAATGCACGGAGTGAGGCCACCCTTGACTCGCACGCGGGGGTTGTCGGCTGGGCGGGGAGCGGGTCGGGGCGCTCTGACCCGCTCCCCGGCTGCCGCGCCTTTGAAGTGTGGTGATACGTGCTCGTAGTGCACTCGGAACCGATCGTATTGCCCTACTGGTAGAATAGAGTCTACCCTCATCCTGCTGCACTTGGTACTATATACTTGAGGAACAAGAGCTACACGTGCTTGCTGCTTCTGCGTGCTGTAGCGTCTGGAACGACCGGCTGACCGACTCCGCTTCCTGGCGACCGAATACAACCAATCTCACTGCCCTTGACCGGAAGTAACTGGTACTTGACAGCCTTTTCATTTGAGCACACAATTGACAGCAGTTGTAATTGTACTGCTGCGTGTGTTCCTAGCAACGCCTCACGTATGCTGCCCCCTTTCCAGCAAAAATGAGAATTCAAGTCCGTCGCGAGCACTCTTCTCGTGCCAGCGTCTCCGTATCACGCATCAGCCATCAACCGTGAGCCTTGACAAACGAAGCATCAAGCGTGAAGCAACGGAAGCGTCTGCGGGCGGAAAGCAACGTAAAGCTATAGCAGTACGTCACTACAGAAAACCAATCACGAGTCGCGCATATGGAGTAGTAGCTGGTGCTGCTCGTATGTATATAGTCCACAGCAGCCGCGGTGAGGTAAAAGCCGTACCCGATACGCGAAAGCTTCGATATGCATATTCGTACAAATCCGGTACGATGTTACACCATTATCCTGCTTGTTCTCTACTTGATTGCAGGTGCCGGAATCAGTGGTTCGTCGAGTCGTGGCGGTGCGGTTGGGACAGTCGCTGGTGCAACATGTCGGAGGATAAGAAGTCGCGATGGTACATCGCCGGTGTGATCGCCCTCTACTGGACCACGAGCATCTCATTGGTGTATATCAACAAGTTCATCGTTTCGGGACAGGAGGTCCCTATTTTTATTACATGGTCGCAGGTGAGGTTGTACACTTTGAGTCTGTGCCATTTTATATTGCTGAACCACGGGAGGCGTGCCTTGGAGGTTCGAGTCACTAATTTCCTCATCGAAAACCAGGTTGCACGTACGAAATGTGACGAGTGCGGTCTTATCAACCATCACTCGCCTAGGATTTCTAACAGAGAGGACACTTAGCGCACAGGAGTCCGAGTACTGTAGCATCATGCTGTATCACGTCATACGGCTCATTGTATTGAAGCTCGGGGCGCTACTGCAACAGTAGACCACCCCAGCACCCGGGGCTGCTCGGTGTGCGATGCTGTAATGACCATTTTGTTGTTGCCGCTCTTCCCCTCCGAAGTCCCCAAATGTCTGAGAGCGTGCTTACAGCAATGCCGCCTGACATTTCGACTCTCGAAGGCCAAGGCCTGCGTACGCATCGCGGCGTTTTGTCTACTGCTGTGCCTCGTGTTATGTTCCATTCTAGCGTTTTCCGGAACATTTATCTTGTCTGCTTGCCATCTGCTGTGCGGACAAGGGGCGGGTTGGTTTGGCCGCTACCCGCCATAAAATAGCTCTTCGATGATGAAATGTTTTAGTGTTTGTCACACTGCCGTATATGTAAAAATTTGCCGCCTACGCCATACCATCGATCACAGTACAGACTTCGTTATGAACTTGCCGTTGTGTATACCGTCACCAACTTACCCATTTCTTTTAACTCACTGGGCATATAGACGAGGAAAACAATATTAGAAAGGTGAAGTCATTCTAGTATGCTGCAGTACCGGTCTTCGATATGCTCGAGGAAGAATTGTCGGCTGACCTCTTCGTCGCGATTCTGCTGCTTCCAGCGGCGCCCACGCCTGGCACCGCTCCAAACGACGCCTATTGACTATTTGATCTGTGTACTGATACACTGCTGTAAAACGTCGCCGGCACCCCAAACGAAACAAACGCAGTGCATGGTGACTTGCGTCATCTGCTGGGTCTGCGGGATGTTGGGAGAGAGCGAGCGCGGTCAAACCGGCCTCGGCAAGGCCAAGGCGGACCGGGAAGAGTCTGCTTCAGACAGCAAGTCGCTATCTCCGTCTCCTTCGTTCCTGGCCGCTTTCCCCAAGGCACGCTACGACCGCGACGTTGCCATGAAGGTCATGCCCCTGTCAGCAGTCTTCGTGATCATGATCGTGTCCAATCAGCTCACGCTCAAGTACGTCGAGGTCTCGTTCTACAACGTTGCAAGGTAAGGCGATTCGTAGCATGCGTATTGGAGTGGGATGCGGTGCTGGGCGGTGGCTCAGGTTGCGCTGCGGTTTGCATTTGCTGGCTCCGTGCGTGTTGTCCTTCGTCAAGCCCGAATCGTGGACCGTGTTGTAAATATTTGCTTCCCGCCTGTGTTGCCGGGGGGCGCAATTATTAGTAGTAAACACGGGCCTCCTGTCAGGACCTAATATACTAGGTTTAGTGCTGTTCCCGTTCTGCTGCGGCTAATCTGGTGGAAACCCCGATTATGGTGGGTAACGTCGCGTGGAATCAGGGTGCTTGGTGGGTCCTGCCGGCGGCTAGTCATATGCCCAAGGTCGGGTTGGAGGGATGAGGCCTGGGTTGGATCAGGGTGCCAAGTGAGAGCAGGGCCGATAAAAGCGTCGGCCTGTGAAATTATCGGACAGGCTCGTGTTTGCAAAAACGCCTGTATTCACCGTCGTCAGGCTCCCCCGTACGAACTGTTCGCCCTATTTTTTTATTTGGATGTATTGCACTTGCGCAGACAGTACGTATTTACTTCAGTACGCGTAATCGAGTATCCAGCATCGTAGCTGCAGGCGCTCCCCTCTGGCGGCGTGAACATTGTAATCATTGTGGCAGCCGCAGCACCCACAGCAACCTTCCTCCTGTCGCGCTTATCATAACCTCCCAAACATCCTTTACATCATCCCACCACACATCAGGTTTCGGCGAGGTGAAGAGATGATAGCGACAAGAGCCTAAACCCTGCTCTGCTGCCATGTCGCGCAGAAGAGTACCAGCACATACATTTGGAAAGTTGAAAGCAGCCCCGCGCACCGTCACTTGCCTAGGTGTCAAATAGCAGCATGGAAGCCATATTTGAGTGCCCCACCCTGACCGGTCCCCTTCTATTTCCATTCCCAGGTCGCTGACGATTGTCTTCAATGCCATATTTAGCGTCGTGATACTGGGAGCCAACGTCAGCTCTCGGACCATCGCGTGTCTGGGGGTTGTAATTGCGGGTTTCATCGTTGGGGTAGGCGGTGAGGTGAAGCTGTCGCTTTTGGGTGTCCAGTGGGGTCTCATTTCCAGCGTGTCCGTCAGCCTCAACTCAATCTACACCAAAAAGGTACTCTGATGCTGCCATACCCTCCGCCCTTTCACACCCGTTCAGAGGTACTTTCACACACGTTCAGAGGTACTTTCACACACATCTTGGAGGCAAACTGCTTGTTATTTGGCCATATCAATGTTTGCGGTATATACCGAAAGTGCTTTTATCTGTCACCTGGTTGACGTTGCCTTTCTTATTGTTTGCCATGTTCAAAACTACTTCTATCGTAAATACGACGCACGAGGTGGTGGAGGGTTTGGTTGTATAGTTGAGCAAGCTTAAGATGCCATGGCAAGGACAGGGGGCGTGGTTTGTGGGTGCTGCGCGCGTAGCGGTGCTAGGGTAGTGATGGGGAGTGCTGTCATGGGCGAAATACCGCCGGGATAATCTTTACTTGTACGGCCGACGGGGAAATGTCACTGCATCCCTGTGCGGACGATCTGGTTGCACCGCCTCCCGTGCCGCTGCTGTGTATTTTTACGTTGTACCAGGTACGTATTAACAGTATAGATGCATAGGGTCTGCGTCCAATGCTTCAGTCGTTGTTGCTGCCGTTGTTGATGATTGTTTCGCATTAGCTTGTCGCCACAATGTAGCTTACGAATAGGCACAATGAGTCTTGCGGCAGGTTTTTGTGGGAAAACAATATTGGCCATTCACGATCGCCGGTACTATTGACGCGCACCCCCCGTTTGTCCTTGTCCTTGTCTTTAGCCTTACGTTTCTTCACCTCGCTTCTTTCTGCCGTTTTCTCGGGGCTGTTGCCTTCGTGTGCTGTCATGTTCGTTTTTTGTGATGCAATGCTTGTGCTGTTGTCTTTGTGCTGTTGCCTCTGTGCTGTGATCGTTCTGCTGATCATTATTCTGGCATCTCCGACCGTCGACGGCAGGCGCTGCCGTACGTGGTAAACGACGCGTGGCGGCTGACATTCATCAACAACGCAAACGCGTGCCTGCTTTTCGCACCGGTCGTCTTCTTCTTCGAGGGGGCCATACTTTGGCAGGTGCGTGCACTTAAACACTAACACTAACCCTAACCCTAACCTAGAGATGGCCATACTTTGGCAGGTGCGTGCACTTAAACACTAACACTAACCCTAATCCTAACCTAGAGATGGCCATACTTTGGCAGGTGCGTGCACTTAAACACTAACACTAACCCTAACCCTAACCTAGAGATGGCCATACTTTGGCAGGTACGTGCACTTAAACACTAACACTAATCCTAACCCTAACCTAGAGATGGCGACCAGAGCAACGTGATTTTTGATCTTATCAACCGCCTATAACATCTATGAAGAGAGACACGAAAAAGGCTGAGCCATCGATCCCCTCCCCCACGCACCCGCACTGGCATGATGTTGGATAATGAATGACGCATTTGCTGACTACTTCATGAGTACAGACACGGAGAAGGCTACACCATTGACCCCTTCCTCCTCGCAACATATGGAGAAAACCTATTGAGCCGCCCAAATGTTGGAAGTGTCTATACCAGGAGTGAAAACCAAAGATGTCTGGAGACGGTCAGTCGAGGGGAAACGTGCATCGGTCAGTCAAGAGTGGATATCCGAGTGTTCCGCACTAAAATCTAGTAGATTGGCGACCGTCAAGGTAAACAAACGGGAAAATACCGTCCGTCAAGATGTAAAAGTGCCGTCTCCTGGCATGTTCGGTGAAAACGGTTCTCCGTCTTGAAAGGAATGCGTGGTCATCGGTCGGAATACTTGACGACAGCAACAAACGACTGCGCCTCACCCCCCTCAGGGTGTCTCATGACCGCATTCAACCGTTTTGACTGATTGTAATTGGACGAGATTTTTTTTCGTGGTCGTTCGGAGTCCTTCGTTCCATTCCATGCTGTGTTCAGGGGTTTTGTGTCCAAATCGAATTTTGGGTGACCGACCCTGAACGGGCTAAAAAGAAAAAATATTCAGAACTATTTTTTCGCGGCGGAATCGTTCTGCTTTACTATAGGACAAGGGTTCCCTTCACTCTAGGGCAGGGATTCCGTCATGGGGACAGCGAATGAATGCTCTTTACACAGAGTATACCTCTACCGTTACATGCCTCAGAGCAGGCAGTGCTCGTAGCTGTCCCAAGTGACACCCTCGAGACTAATCTAGAAGTTATTCTATCGCCGTCGCGGCTCGACAGAAGACTCCTGGAGTTCTGTGAAAGTCCGTTCGGGACTTTTTTGCTACGTTGTTTCCCGCCAGAGTCTTGTCCGACCCCGTGCTTTTCCCTTGGCGAGCCTCCTACCCAGGCCACTGCCGTACGTAGCGCTTGGCTGCTGCCGCAGGCGATCAATCCCGTGACGTTTACGCATGCTCTATCGCGTGCTTCCATGTCATCTCATGTATCTCCATGTTATCTACTGTGTCCCCCCGCGCCCCCCCCCGGCAAGTAGCGCAACACTCCCAGCACCAACCATGCGAGTTCCTGTCGTTCTTTGTGCCCGCCCGCTCGGACCGTTCGGTTCTCCTGGACAAGGATTACTGTTCCGAGACGTGGGCTTCCTCTCCCAAAATAACAAGGGCAGGGCGGGACCGCCTGGAATCTATTCTCTTCGAAAATCATTCATATCAAATCAGCGGAAATTCGTGGGGACCATCACGTTACATTCGAACCTCTCCAATGCTTTTTACCAGAGGAAGTTAGGACACACTCTCTCGGGCATAACTGCGAGTGCGCAGCAGTTCAAGAAGTATTGCGCTGTCCCCGCGTCGTGTTGCTCCTTGCGTTGCCGTAGCTGGGGGACTAGACTTTGCACCAGCCTAATCAGGCCGTGGGCGACGCTGTAGTCGTCGCTGGTCGTCGTCAGTTTTCCCCTATCAAGTCCTAAAGAGCTTCACACATGTCCACATGTTCACATTGGGGAGTTTGCGGTGGCCTTGCTCGTTTATTTCCTTACATCAGAAGTGGAGACGGCGTTCAGGTACCATAGCACCGTGTCCTACGAGGCTTTACGCCCCAGGCGACACGCTGCCCTCGCTTCGAGCCCCCCTGCTTCGGCTCATTCCGTTTCGATTCGTTTTTTTATCATTGTTTCGATTCTTTTCTTTTCTTGTTTCTCGTTGCCTTGTTTTGCGTCTCGCAGCAATGTAACGAGCTTTTCACCAAGGCTTTCCTTTCGGGCCTGTTGATCTCGGGCTCACTGGGGTTCATGATGGGCATCGTTTCCGTCATGCAGGCGAGTGCTCTGCTATTGCTACCGTACTTATTATACGATGGCGGTAATGTGTCGCAACTTGTTGAACCGGCCAAAGGCTCACCTACGGAACACTGAAGTACTTTAGGTGATGATACCTCTCTAGTCTCGTAGTTGCTTGTGTATGGTACCTATCGTTATATCGTTATTTTTGGTTGCTGCTGAATTAAGGCTCTACTAACTACCGGCTACCGAACCGTGTTTTTGAGTTTTGAGCACTTGCTGACCCTGCCTTTGGGTCAGCTCTGTAGGGCATGGCCTGGAGAACGCTGACATGGTTGGCCCTGTAGATCGCCCTCCGCCACAGGGCCGCTTGGGCCACTCTATTAATAGTACGAATAGCACACGGAATACGAATAACAGTCCTTTCGCAACGAAGTTCAACTGCGTGGTAACGCATTTTTGTGGGCGGTTTCTTGAGCCTGGTTCCCCCGAATTGCGCAGCGAGCCAGCAATCCAGCGATCCATGCTTCCACAGTGCGGTACACTGTGGGAACGGGGATGCTCTTGAGCACGATATGACTCTACGCTGTCGGATCGGGGGTACTGTTGGGCAGGAACATACAAGGCTGATGTGGCTCATGGGGCTCCCTGACTGAGGGACTTCCTAACGTCTCGCATCTCTCTTGGCGTTGTAGCATTTAATTAGTCATACGCTTAGCGGACGAGATTGCTCGTCGAGTACTACCATCGATCTAAAGTTTATTGTTTGGGTGAGGTGAAACGTAGAACGTCTGATGTCATCAACCTGAGGAACATCATGTGCCATCAGGTGCCGGTACCTGAACCCTCGAAAAGCTATTCCCAGGACCCCCGCGCGGGATGTGACGATTTATCCCAGTACAAACGCCCCCGCCATGTTCGCGTGGCACCGTCTGGGGTCATCGGTAACTAAACCCCGTCAGTCGCATGCCGCGTGAACTCCATCCGAACGTGTTGCGCAGATCCGCGCTACAAGCCCGTTGACGCACAACATATCGGGAACGGCAAAAGCCGGCGTGCAGAGTGCCGCGGCCTTTTACATTTGGGGTAACACGGTGACCTTCTTGGCATGCTTAGGTACGTGCTGGAAACGAGGTCGCTGTAAATGTGCTCTCTGGCGACTTGCTGCGCTGCTGATTTATGTCTACATCGTTCGGCATCCGAGGGTGTAGTTTGTTTTTTTGCCATCGATCGTGGTGTTATTAGCAGTTACGCTTCGCCTGATACATAAATATCCCGGTGTAAAGTGCATAGTGCGATTTCGACTGGGTTCCTCGGTGTCTAATCTGCAAGGGTCGATCGTATAGTTGCTTACCGCCTTCGACTCCAAGCAGAGACTACGCTTTGCCGGTTGGGGGCTTATTAGAGCGATAACAAGCATGCGTAAAACAATTGAGTGAAAGTGCTTCCCCCGACAGCACGACCAGCTTTTATTTCTATCGTTAATAGTTCGCTGTGCAGTTGGTTGTGTTGATGCTTATTTTCGCCTCGTTGCTGCAGAATATGTGGAATTTGCCTGCGCAAGTTACACTGTACCTTTGAAGTGCGCAATGCCATCCAATTTTTCTTCAAGTGCTGAAGAAACAGCAGCAGCCGTTTGCACCCGCAATGACATCTCAGTTTGTGCTGCTTCTTGGTGCACGTGTAGTTGACTTAACTATCACACTGTTTTTATGGCCGGTCAACAGGTATCATTCTCGTGCTGGCGGGGTCGAGCCTGTACACGTATGTCAAGATCACGGAGGCAGAGGGGGGCAGGCCTCAGAAGGCGCCCGTGCTGCCCAAGTAGCCGGGTGCTCCGACGCTGTCTGAGCGCTGTCTGTGCGAGCGCTATCAGTAAGAGCGACGTTCGTGGGAGCATGGCCTCGAAGAGCGCATGCGGTCTTTGAAAGGACATGACCTTTTTTGCCGCTCCGTGAGGGGATAGAATGCGAGCACCATCACCATTCTGGAGTTCCCCCAGACACATTTTGTTGCCGCGGTTTCACGATGTTTCTGCCCGCTTTGCTGGGGTAAGGACATGCATCACATTTTTGCCAGAAGCTAAAGAGCCAAGCGTGGCCGGTTTGACTACTAATATCAGCCTGTAGATGCCCTGCGAGGTGAGGTAGGCGACCGGACAATAAAATATGCCGAAACGGACCTACGATGTACAGTAGCAGCATTGAGCTCTCGCGTATGCTCGAGACAGTCGTGTCGCGACTCGTTGATGGTGGAGATGCGCGGGTGCTCACATGTGTTTTTGGACTAGGTTTACGAGGTAGAAATTTCCTTTCAGACAAAGAGAGAGCGAATGCTCTGGCTGCCTCGGGTTCCGTTTGTTTCTGACAGCTTGATCTGTCTACTGAAAGGGAAGAACAAAACTAGTGACGGGGAGTTCGTGCACTCTGCACTCTGCGCATGCCGGCGGCCCCAGCGAATGCTGGGGAACAGCGCTGCGCGGAGCTAGAACGGCCGCGTCAGCGCCCTTGCCCCTCGGCTTGCTTGCGAAGCCGGTAACGCTTATTACTTCGCTTTAAGGATGCGGAAGAAAAGGCAAGAACCCGAGTTAGTGGTCACAGTGCCGCAGGTTATCCTGCCGTAGGATTATCACGACAGATTGATCAAGGGCCAGTCGCATCTGACATCAACCCCTGCAGGTAGGATTGCCGTCAGCCGTCGGCACCAATTCAGTGAGGCATGTGGTGGCACATTCACCATGCCTCACGCGACACGACTTTGTGCAATGTGAGGGGCTACCTTATGCTTGGGGGAAACCCACCCACCACCGTCGAGATAAGGCTGACCTCCTCTAGGTTGTGGGGCGGGCTGCAGGTGCAGATTCGCTTCTCGTATGTCACTAGTGCCGGTATCGGTATTTCGTTTTTGATGTCGACCAGGGGGTCACCCATGCATGCTCCAGACCATTTTCCCTTATACTGCTGCAGGTGTTGGCGTTTTGTATCCTGTTTTTCGCTCGGACTGGTTGGTATAATCGAACGCTCGCTATTGAAAGGGACCGCAATTCAGACACACGCGATTTGCAGTACGTGCCTCTGTGTTCTGTGTTTTACTGTCATTTTCGGGACATGGTAATATGAATAGGCTATTGGCAGTTGTTTCGTTTACGAGGTTGATGTCTGTACATTAAACATTGGCGGGCTGTAATCACTAACTCGGGGAGCTTTTGGATCTGTTTCCCACGTTCTTATTGTTGTTGCACCAAGCTGTTGCTTGTTGGTGGCAGGCGACAGCAGCGAACTTGCGGAGGCTTGATGTCACGTTGAGCTCAAGGCTTATATTTTGAGTGCTCTGCGGTAGACGCTTGGCATTTTCACAACCATCGCTGGCTTCTGATAGGACGACGATTTGTTAGGTGATGTGTTGTAACCGTTACCTTTCATTGATCTCTGCACCGCAAGTACGCCATTAAATATACCCTACTAATACTACTTTAGTCTACCAGGTCCTGTTTCGACGTGTTTGCCTATTTTTTCTTTCCTTGCGGAGTTGCCGCGATTTGTTCGTTATCGCGATTCTTGGAATGCGCAAAGTAAGACCTTTTCCCAACGCTGTAAGCGTACTGGGCGAACAAAGTTATTTTTCTCTCCCGTCGTTCAAGTATCTGCCCTCTCCTGTTTTCTTCGGGGCTTCATCAAGCACACCTGACCCAGGCACACCGCTAATCTATCAATAATTACAATACGAGTGCTCCAAAGTCGTTCCCTATTAGTAGGGTTATCTATAGAGATTTCTATGACGGAAAGTCCAAACGTGCCCGCATGCAGTGTCCGCATGCAACTCGCAAAAAAAACGGTACATGAATGGATTTTACGCCAGTTGACGGTATGTGTATGCAATGCGATCAGCTCTGGAAGGCACAACGAACCGAACGGGAGGTACCTTTTCTGTACCGGTGTACCGTTTTTAACCAAACGACACACGTACTAGATTTCCTGGTTCCTAGACTACACTAAGCAAGGGCAATAAACATCAGCGGATAATTCAAGACCGACACGGCAGCAAGTCAGGACCTGGTATCAATAGTGTAGGCTGCCTACCACGTACTACTGCTGTCAAATGTAATATTGAAACATGGATGTGTGGAAATTTATAGCTTCAATAACGGTCGAGAGGAAAACTGCGGGCAACAAGAAAGAGGGCTGTGCGGACCTTAGCCCGAATTCGCAACAATGCTCGAGATGTAGTATTTTGGCGGTAACTATCACTCCCCTTCGTCGTATTTCACTTCAGAGTAACAACACAAGGCGATGCGTACGTCCGAGGCCTAGGCGGGGGAGCGATGGAAACATGAAAAAAGGGGTTGCTTGTCACTTCTTTCTGATCTGATTGGCAGCTGCGAAGCGAACTTTAATCTCAATCCTAACATCGATCACCACCACCCCGCTCATCATACACGCTCGAATGAAGGTGACATCCAGGGAACAGCACGGCAACGGATATCGTTGTCGTGTAGCAGTACAATACCGAATACATGCCGTATATATGCAGCTCGAGACTTGCGACAAGACCCGTGGCAAAACCCGCCGCAAGCCCGACGGCAAGACCCGCGGTAAGTTCCGAGGCAACACCCGCGGCAGTACCACGTCGGGTCCCGGGTCAAAGTCCACAACAATACCCGTGGTAAGTACCTCGGCAAGCCCCGCGGTAAGCCCCACAAATAAATCACAGCAATGTCCCCGGCAAGACACCCTCTTCCCAATTGGTACTTTGACCCCGCAGAGACCCGAAACATGAGAGGCCGGCGTGATACCGGCTGTGCTAGCACAGAGGATGAGCTGCGGGAGGGCACTTCCTGTAGATTCCTGCATAATAACCGCCGTAGAAAGGAACGTCTGCTCCCGCGCCCGAGGCTCTCAGCCTCTCCACCAAGCCAACGCCGAAGAAAGATGTGTCCTCCCCCACGACGAGGTAGTGACGCCAAACGGATCTTAGCCATGGGACATCTTGAAGAAAGTTTTTGCTGCGATACTTATGCAGGGACAGCGAAGCACGTTTGCCGCGTCGGTGCCTTGAGATACGAGGGAAGGGAGCGGTACGTCTATCCGTGCAAACGCATACTGGCTTCAAGCAAACTACCCGGGAGGTTTTAGGTGCAGCGGGGGAATGGTTCACCAGAAATCGTCGAGGATAAGCCCTACGGGTAGGGTTCCTTGCCTTAGAGGCTAACATCATGTGAGTTATATACGAGGAAGAAAATTGTATTTTCAGGCCACCCTTACTGAATGAAACCAGGAGAAGAGTGCATCAATGGCTCTGTCCGAGCGCCGCCTTCGGCCTATTTTTTTCGTCGCAGTCACCAGTAGCCTAGAGGCAGCTGGGATCATCACGGACGACTCCAATACTCACGCGACAAGAGGGCTGGGAATTGCTGATCGTGGGTTGGGCATTTTTACGGGGTAGATGTGGAATCGCGGCGAATGTAATTTACTCCCCGAGAACGACTGCCGCCGCCACCACTGATGGATCCTCCAGCGAAAGGGAGGAAAATTTCGTCACTCGACGTCATCCACGCCTTCAGTACCGCAATTGAAGCCGCTACCCCGGCTATCGAGGATACCGCGACCAGCTTCGATCCCAACTGTTGTTGACGACGCTCCCTCTGTCGTTCAAACAGAAGTCAACATCATTGCGGCCGCTGCCTCTACCACCACCCAAGCTGTGAGTTGCAAAATCTTGCTTGATAGCCTTGGTGCTCTGCTGCAGAGAGCGAGACGATATCCTCTCAGAGGAAAGATCGACCGCGAATGAGTTGGGGCTTACCTCGACCACCACCGTTGGCGCTGTCTCATCGCTAGTGGCGAGGCTGCCGTAATCGTGCCCACCGGGGTAGCCGTCAGAACGGGAAACACCTCGTTGTGGCCGTTGCTGCTGCCGCCGTACACGTTGTGAGGGGGCGTGAAACGATGCGGCAAGTTGCTCTAGCGTTGCGGAGGGACACTACTAGAGTGGAGACGCGAGCGGGCGAGCTGGCCGTGGGCACATTGAATATCGGTACTCTGGTCTTCAGCAGCGAGAAAGGTCTTGGCCATGATGAGCGGATGAAGAAAGTGTGCAGACAACGTGCGTGTGATATTGTCGGACTCCAGGAGGTGATGCGAGAAAATAAAAACAATAAAATCACAGTAGTAGCTGGGCACGAGTCTGATGTAGTAGGGCCGACAATGTGCTATGGAGACCAAGATAATCGGTACAGAATAGGGGCATCCATCAAAGAGTCGATCGTGCAGGATGCGCAGAAGGATGCGCTTGCTGCGGAGGACACCAGTGTTCGACGCATGGGGATGATACTAATCATGAAGAGGAACTCGGATGAGATTTATCACGTGGTTGCATAGGCTACGACTGAAGATGCATCAGCCTGAGACAAAGAGCGTTTCTGGACGGAACTATTATTGTAGACGGTACACTTAGTTGCTAAATCGCCAAAAAAGGGGAATATTTACCTGCCAGGATGGATGACAATGCTCGGGATGGGGTGTTGCGAACAAAGTACCGGGTGCGCACGGGCGTGATTTTCTCAATTTCAACGATCAACGACTGCTGGCATCCCTAGCCGGAAACCAACTGCTCGTATCAATACGTTCTTCAATGCACCCAAGCGGGACATCTCACAAACGTTCCAAATACCGAATCGCGGGAAGCTCGCTGCCAACTGGACACTCCGTGGTACGGGTGCCGATAGAATAGCAGCGGCGTTCACTGGAGCAGATATATAGACAGCCGCTGACATAGCATCGTGTGCAAAGCGCAGTCAAGGGCCGAGGGGATGATATCCCCTATATAGCGAAGAAAATAAGGCCGAAACACGCACAGCGTGGCAGGAGAGCAAAGTCGCGATGGAGCTATTGCGCGCAGATCCAGTCGACAGTAGCCTCAGGAGGGCTTTGAAAGCAGCTGGGAAGCACCTGAGCTAGATGAAGCGCACTCCAGCTTTTGGCCAGGCCTAACACCCTGTTTATTGACTTTGTTGATGTGTCTCTTGTTTGTGGCTGCCTACAACCGGACTCAACCACACTTCAGCTCTTGACAAACGCCCCCATCCGGGTACTGATTTTATTGGTTTCGCCGGTATCTTGTTTGTGGCTGCCTAACATAGCTGGACGGAGCGTATTCCAGCTTTTCGTCGAGCAGGACACGTCGGTTGCAGAATATGAGGGAATGTGCATAATCATACGTTTGGCTATTTTCATGCCAGTGCTACTTTCCTGGTGTGAAGGAATGATTGAAATTCCGGGATGATAATTTGAACGAGGAATTTGGCTGTTGGAATTCGGAATTCGGTTTGAGGTTTTCGGAATGGTCTTGAGTCAGCATGGTACCGCAATACGCTATCCCCCGCTCACTGTGCGGGGAGGATATTGGCTGCGTTTTTGAATAAGTGCTTAACAATAGTATGATACCACGCCGTATCATGTATAGAGCAGGGAGGATGTTGATTGTGCCTGGACAATATACGATTGCCATCATAAATATGGATTGTGGAGTTCCATGGGTATAGGGTGTTTGGTGGCGGAATTTCGGAGTCTGCATGAAATTGCATGTATGCCTCGATACCCACGCCTCAGCGCGAGGCCTTAGCGTAGAACTTGATATGGGCTGCATAGTTGACGAGGACTTCATGATTCGATATGGTTGGATGCCTTCAGTCAGAGTTCTGTAAGTAACGTGTCCTCTCCACCAGCAAGTGTTGACGTGGGTCTCTACCTGGAGAGATTAACAACAAAGCTGGTTTATGTGAACTATATTTCAAGTCTTACTTACCTCCCCCCCCTGTAAGAATACATAAGTGTAAGAGACAAGGAGAAGTAGTACTAGTGGGAGATTTCAATTCAAGAATTGGGAAGGCAAGCAAAGTGAATGAAAACATTGGACAATATGGGGAAGTAACAAAGAATAAGAATGGGAAGAGATGTTGAAGTTCCTCAAGCATAATGAGATGAAGACGCTAAACGACAGAGTAAAAAAA
>JBBMHQ010020781.1:0-17565 GCA_037834295.1 Postelsia palmaeformis
ACAACAACAACAACAACAACAACAACAACAACAACAACAACAACAACAACAACAACAACACAACAACAACAACAGCAAAATACGGCGCCAAATAATGGGGACCCGTCGAGATCGCCGCACGACGACGGACTACGACGGACCCCCTCTTGATCTCCGAGAAAAAGGAAGGCACCCAATAACCGTCGACCAAACAACACGATTTTCTAAAAAGTTCACTACAGCTGTAGTTACAACTATCCTGCTGCGTCGAGTTCCGATGTTCCCACGTATAAACCCTCTTTTGTGGCGTAAGAAGGGGAAATTAACGACGATGAGTGACGATTTTAGCTAAAATAGCTATTGCGGCGTGATTGGTGGATGATACCGATTGGTGTCCGGGACACTTTATGCGCTTGTGTGTGTGTTCTTCCCGTTGAACCGTTATTTCTGCATGTAGACACCCGGCACACCCCGTGTCTGCTGCACCTATTGTTCATCCTATCAAATAGAGAGGCGCGAGCTCTGTGGTCGCAAGGACTCCGACACTATTTAGTGCATTGTGCACAATGCAAGGAGTCGAGTACCTGGTAGACGACACTCCCTGGAGCAAGATGTTCCCACCCATACTGCTGGGCACTCGCTCTAGAGCTGCTCGTAAACAGTTGATAGCACCAAAGGTCTTTAGTGATATGTTCGATATTTCGGGGGGCGAAGCGGTGTTAATAGTGACAGCTCCCAGGTGTGTATGTCATACCTGGTACCTGGTACGTGACAGCAAAAACTGTGAAATCGAGGATTTCACTACTGTGAAATCGAGGATTTCACTACTGTGAGATCGAGGATTTCGTCAAAACTCATATTTGCAAGGTGTGTGTGATACTGCGATCGCGCGTGTACCACAGGTTTTATATGCCCTCAACCAGGGAAAAACTCGTACGAGTATGTATAAGTCCTCGAACTCACAGCTGTTGCTTTTTATTTGAGCAAGACAAAATCTGAAACTGCAGAATTCAAGGAGGATAGATGTGTCTTTATTTTGGAATTAATTGGAAAGGGAAACATCCGGATGCAAGAGTATGTATGCAACGACTCGGTTGCGACGTCTTTTGGTCTATACCAGGTATAGTAGTGATTCTGCATATATTGTCGTCGACATATCTAGCAACGAGCCATTGCTGCTGTATACTGTTTGACCCCGGTAGTCCAGGACCCTTGAAGCCGCTATTAACTAAGAGTTGATTCCGTGAGTTCAATCAAATCCCTCCGCCGCGGTGAGAATTTATTTGTTTGCAATACTGTAATATATACAAAAATGGGAGATCAACTGCTGAGAGCGTCTGTTGTAGCGTGGTTGTATCATGTAAGCGCAATTTAACGCGAGTCGACAGAGGAAGGAAGGGCGGAAGTCTTTCGGGATAAAAAAGGCCTGTCAAGGCAAGAACCGTAGTGGGGAGAGGAGGGGAGAGCCTGCTGCGTGACCCCGGACTTGAGTTACGACGGTTACCAGCATCCCAACCAGGACCCCAATCTTCCTTGCAGTACCGACATAGGCGGATGCGACGCTCCACTATAGCAGTAGATGCAGTGCGAGGTATTTACAGCAAGACGCTGCTGGCCAATTTTTTTGCGGTAGCGTCCGACGTTGCCAGCTCTCATCTATGGGGTGCGTGGAACGAGCCCTCGCAGGGGTGGTGTGGTCACATGACCATTCCTCCAGCGCGGGCGGGAAATGCTTTGAGCGTCACCAGCACTGCTTAGCGCGATGGGACGATGCCGCTTCTTTGGGGAAGCGATCGGAGGAACCAGTTGGCTTGACAGCACCAACGACAGCAGCTACTTCTTCTGTGTGATAACAATGGCGTGGAATGAGACAGCAGTAAAAGTAGCTGCTGTCACTGGTCCTGTCAAATCCAAGACACGGGAGAAGCAGCTGCCATCTCTGGTCCTCTCAAGTCCGCGGCTCCGCCCTTGATTGCTTCATGAGGGAATGCATTGCCCCATCGCGCCCAGTGCACTGGCTCCTCCGTACGAGTGCTTGATTAACCCTTTTAGGACCCCAGTTCCGTTTTGGGAACATACCAGTCAAATTCCCAAGTACTTTGTCCCCAATTGTCCCCAAAACGGGACTGCGGTTCTAAAGGGGTTAAGGAATGTATCGTGCCAAGGAGTGCTGGTGACTATTAATAGGCATTCCTCCCCAGTTCTGGAGGACGCGGGATGTCTCAACAAAGATGATAAATACCCTGGTATTAATGGTAAAAAAGGAAAAACAAAAGGAACGAAAAACTGTCACGTCAGATACGTAGAAGAAAAAAAAACTAAACTACGAAGTCCACCAGGCCAAACATGTGTACCGACCGTAGATTTTCTGAGCCACCCGCGAAATAATGTTATCTATCTGTTTACATTCAAAATGTCATATATATGTTGGCGCGTCCTTCCGCAGATCTACAATGGGACCTGAAACAACCAAAAGCGGACGCTGCTGTGATGAAACAATAGCTGCTGGTGCGCGGTACCGCTCTGGACCAAAATATTAGAAACCGTTGGTAAATTCAAATGAAGATCAGTTGACCCTTGATTTGAGGGTCAACTTTTTTCATAATACTCCGCCAATCTTTTTTTCGTTCGGTTTGATTCGCACCTGATTGATCAAAAAGTGAATCACCTATTAATAATAACTACAGCCATTTTGACGTTTGATCCGATAAAACGAAAAAAAACGATTTCCCAAAAGTTTTTCGGGACTGATTTTGCTATTCATGCTATTCGATTTGGGTAGTTCGTCCAACTCGACGTGGCATGTTCCTGAAACCGAAGCAAGCCAGGCAAACTTGACCCTTGTTGTCGACTGATTCAGAGTTGAGATCCACCATTCCCGAGAGAGAGGGCCACCAGAGCAGCCGCAGCGCAGTTTTTCGTCTCTCTTTGCCTCGCTGACCGCACGAGCACCGCCCAGTTCACGACTTGGCGTACTAGTTCGATCGCTCTATCCCCGTCGCTGCTGCCTGCGTGGGGTTCCGGGGCTGCGCCAGCCACCCAAGACGTCCCAAGAGCGATATCCTCTTCGGCTCCGCCGGCAGAAGCAATCGGCCGCTGACCGCGGCGCCCCGGGGAGGACGCGGGCCGTCGCTTGCTCCGTTGGTTGCCCCCTGGTGTTCGTTGACCCTTGTGCGTCATTCAGTTTTTTTAAAAAAATAGTTTTTTCTCGATATAGGATCCAAAGGCTTATTTTTCACGAAATTATAATCAAAATAAATCAAGTAATTTTATTTCTAGTCGATTACCATGAAAAAGGTTTCTCGTAGAGTGGTATAGACCCACCAGCCTATGTAAGAAACACAACGTAAAGCTCACTGACAGGCGGATGCGACATGATAAATCTGCTGGTGTTGGAAATCGCGTTCAACGGCGAGAGGCCCTACATTGCCGTGAAAACTACTCTGCTGTAATCCTTCCCACCTCTGGTACCTGCGTGACACTCGATTCAAGACAGAACACACACCCACCTTCTAAGGCAGCACACACAAGCACCCTTGGACGATTTCGAGAGCTGTTTTCCTCTCGACGATGGGGAGAGTGCGAACGCCAAGCGACGGGTCTATTGTGGGCTTGTCTCGAGGAGGTCGTCCTTCCCTAAGCCGTCATTTTACTTTGGTGCACGCGCCCTGCCCCCCTAGCTTGCTTCGGAAGAAATCGGCTTTTAAAGGTCATCCCAGGAGGTTGTGTTGCTTTATCACCTGGCTTATACGGTGTTTTCATATCACCGGGGTGGTACTGTACCTGGAACCAGGTATCACTCTGGGCGGAATCATGGGGAGGCTTTATCTTATCACCCGTGTGCTTATCACCGGGTGCTACGGTGTTATCTTATCACCCAGGTGATGCGGTACCTGGAAGCAGGTACCACTCTGGGCGGAGATGTGGGGTGTGTTATTTTATCACTCGGGTGATGCGGTACGTTGAACCATGGACGGAAATATAAGGACCGTTTGGTCTTCTTATTAATGCCTAAACGCTCCTTATATCTCCGCCCAAGAGTGGTATACAGCAGTATTAATAGCATCTGCTCAAGGTTGGTCAAAAGGATGAAGTCACCCGAAAAAGAAAAAAAGTTTCACCCGTCGGACAGATAGATAGATCATCTACAGATCATATCATTCCCTCCCGATAATCTGCGCAACTCAGGGCAGATAGATGGATGCCTGATCCGTAAGAGCTGGCTCATGTTTCAGGGTGGGTCGGGGCGTAGAGTCCGCATGATGTATCACTGCTGCTGTTGCACATGTTTCCTGGGTTGGATATGTACTATTAATAATAATACTAGTACAGGGGACCACCGTAATAAGTAGAACCTACCGTACAGACAAGGATCGCTGGTACCTGGTATTTACCAACTTTTACCCAAGAATATGTGGTCCTTTTAACTATGGCCCCCCGTAATACTGTTTATATGCACAATCATTCTCGACGGCAGGTGAGGAACCAGAAGACCTGCAGTAAGTAGATATTATGATCCGTCAGCGCTGCATAAGGTTTCTAGGTTCTCCTCAGATTGGCCTTTTTTTGTTGTGGACCCATATGCCCTTACTGCTGTGTGGGACGTAGAGAAGGGCAAAAAATGAAGGGGGGGAAGAGGAAATAAGTGGGAGCGAATCGGCAAAAGTTGCCACGAAGATATGAGGTCGTTGAGTGGTCGATAATATTTCACCGCACTCGATGTCCAGTCCAGTGATGGATGAACACGATTACACGTGTGATGGATTGTTACTGATCGATTAATAGATTAGATTAATTGAGTGACTGACGGATTGAGGTGCGCAGTAGATTGTGAACGGAGTGACACATTATTATAGCTGTTTTACGGAGGACCCATAGCACTTTGGGATAGGGGATCTTTAGGTTGGTAGGCTACTCAGGTGTTTTGGTCCCTGTTGGGATCAAGGTCGGGCGGAGACCCAACCCAACCGAAACCCTGACCCTGACCCCGAACCGTAGCCAAAACGGGCCGAAACTCGCCACAAACGCGGCTGCGCCGCGTTTGCATCGAACCAAGAATTTTCTTAATGACGGACGACGATTCCGAATGGCGGACACGCCGCCCATTTTTCAAGTCAAAATCATCCCTCAAGATCCCCTCCCCCAGATTGCTAAACCTACTCGTTCTGCGTGTTTTTTTCTCAGAGAAAATACCAGCTGAAAAAAAATGTACTACTGCTGTATGCACCAGTATAAAGAGTTCTGTAAGAGGCGGAGCTGGTCACGTCGGGCGAAGATAAAAGATGGCATGTTAACGAACAATAAATTGGAAGGGCATATAAGGGTAATGATATTACAATTCAAGACCCCCCAAATGTCGTTGCGCACGCACACGCAATCCAAGGCTGCCGCCGTCGCCCCTGTCAATAGAGGTTTTTGCCCTCATACGAAAACAGAATAGCGAACAAAGGGCACTTGTTCGCGATCGGTCCTCTTCGTTCGTGTCGCGTCGTTTGTGTTCGTCGTGGAAAGGTCGAAGCGCCTGTGTTTGCAAAGAACACTCGATCTGCTGTACGACCTGAGGGGCTGACGAACGCTTGTCACGATGCACACCAGGGCAAATGGATTGGCGGGGGATCGGAGGGGGGAGGGGGGAGCCCCCTTTGAGCACGGCCTTGACAAGTGTACCGCTGAGCGTAGAAACTCCTGCCAGCTGAGTGTGAATAACATTCTAGCAAAATTACAATATACAGGTGTTTGACCCCCCACAGCAGCACCAGTTATATACATAATTAGACCTAATAGTAACCTCATTAGACAACACCAAAACAGCCAAACACAGGTGCTTAAACCCAAACAATGCATCTCATCAGGTACCTGGTGGTGACAACATATAAAAAAAAACAGGAATTTCAACCCCTCCTCCCGTTGACACTCAACGAGATCCTACGAAGATTCGTTGTTGTCCGTTGTCGAACATCAGGGACAGGTAAAAAGCAGGACTTTTCGTGGGTCACGTGATATTCAAAATGTCACAGGTCGGGTCGAGTCGGGTCAAAAAGTGTTCAAAACCTCACGGGTCGGGTCGGGTCGGGTCGGGTCAAGAGGTTTTCAAATCTCGTAGGTCGAGTCAGGTCGGGTCAAGAGTTTTTCAAATCTCACGGGTCGGGTCGGTTCGGGTCTCAAGGCTTTCAAAATCTCGCGGGTCGGGTCGGGTCAAGTCAATATACCTCAAATTTTCCGCGGGGCGGGTCGGGCCAGCTGACGCAACCCGACCCGACCTGTGAGGTTTGACCTGACCCGCGAAAAGCCCTGGTAAAAAGTGCCTCTCCGTCGTTGTATTGTTTTTACTCCGGTCCTACATACAACCTGCAATTTTTGTACCTCATCTGGTGCAGCCGTAAGCCCCCCCGCGCGCACCACGCCCGCAGGCAGGCTAGGACATTTGTTTTGTCATTAGGGGAGTTTATTTTCTGCGTGTGGTATGTAACTGTCGTACTTATTAGTAGTACTATTAATAACAGGATGAAGCCTTTCAGCACCGTAGTCCGGTTTTGGGGACACCCGACTCAATTTACAAGCAGATTTCCCCCATAACGGGACTGCAGTCCTAATGGAGAGTTCAAAATGACTCGGCAGGACCGTACTAAAAAGCTGCCCGTATATGGTACAGCAGTAGCACCCATTCAGGGTCATAACTCCTTTAGAACTGCAGTCCCGTTTTGGGTACAAACCAGTCAAATTCTCAGTAATTTGTCCCCAAACGGGACTGCAGTCCTGAAGGCGTCAAGATATTTCATGGTAGAGTAAAGGTCAATATTTGCAAGGTTAGGTTGTGTAGGATACCTACAGAACCATGCCCGGGGTATTTACCCGGGATATACAGAGAGCTTCTGTAAGTTCTGTAAGACTTTTATACCCGTACCCGGAACTTCTGTAAGTTCTGTACGACCTTCATACCCGTACCCGGAACTGCTGTAAGTTCCGTAAGCCCCGTTTCACAATACCCGGGGTACCGGTACAACTTTTTTGTACCTGCCCGGAACTTCTGTGAGTTCTGTACGCCCGTGCCACAATACCCGGAACTTCTGTGAGTTCTGTAAGGGTTTTATGCCCTAACCCGGAACTTGTGTAAGCTCTGTAAGACATCTTTACCCGTAGCCGGAACTTGTGTAAGTCCTGTAAGACCTTCGGCACAATACCCAGGGTAAGGGTATATACCCTCGACACAATACCCAGGGTGCCGGTACAGATTAGAATGGCATTGAGGAGCAAATATGTCGGGAGACGGGGCTTTCAACGCTTGACAGACAGCATCCTCGCCTTGACATGCCGTGACCGACACCAAACTACTACGAGCTGGGCCAGCTTTGAAACTGATTTTCTGTTGTGAGCTTTTAGCGCCGCCAATTTTGCGAGTTAGGCTTCGAAAATTGGCAGCGATGATCCTGACATACTATTATAGATGCAAAAAAATGAAGTATATAAACTTTTGTCTATTTTTTTTTATCCGACTCGATTTCGCCGAGATATCCGCGAAAACCCACAAGTACCAAAAAATCTGATATTTGATCAGATTTTGACACTATTGAACATGACAGCTAAAAAAAAAGTAAATTTTCGATCAAGCTGAAATTTGGTGTAGACAATGCTTGAGACACGAGGAGACGATCGGCGTAAGTTGCATTGCGCAATTCATCACCCATCAAGAGATCAAACAAAAAAAACGATTATATACTGAAAACAAGTAATAACGAAAACAACAGTTTTACTGCGATGCCCCGCTCAATTTTTCACTTTTGGAACTGATTTTGTTACCACGGATTTGAAACACACATGCGAATGTATTCCGTGACATCCCTTTTTTTTCTTTCTTTTTCGGACTATTAAGAGTTATGACCACTTTTTCATTTTTACGGATCGTTGGATCGGTCATATATCCTGGGGGAAAAAATAAAAGAAAAAGGGATGACATCGAAAAGGTTGGTTAGCACATAAGGAACACCGTGTAAAAAAATCAGGTAAAAACACGCAGTATTGAGCGGGGCATAGCCGATCGACTGTTCTAGCAAGGTCTTGGCTGGCCCAGCTACTAGGTTTTCGTGTGGAACATTTCGGCCCTACACCCTTGACAGCGCGTGTGTTGGCTTGATTGACTTGCTTGACATGTTTCCCGACATATTTGTTGAGGAGTGATGTTATGCATTCTGACGTCATGTTTCATCAGCGACGCACCAAAAACGAAATGATGAAAGTCCACTCAAAAACCGAGCACACCAACACACAATCATCCGTCCAACTGCATCTAGCTGTGATCTGTGTACCCGAGGAGAGGGAATATGAACGCTGCAGATTCTCGAGGGTCTCCGTCAGACAGGGGTGGCGGCAGTTCATTTCTATGACCGCGGAAGTCGTTCCCATGAAGTTGGAACGGTCGACCTTACTGTGAAAATCGTCAAGTCCATCATTATTACAACAGAAATGAGTTACAACAATGGTATGTACGTGCATGGCATATGCATACGCGTTTTTGCCGGTACTCGTATAGTGTGTCGTGTTTGCAGCACACCAATCGCAGTATTTCGAAATGCATTTTATGTACCAGGTATGTAGTTTTTTGAACAGTAAATTCGTTGTTTTTTCGTCCCCTTGAGGTGGGTATTTACCTGGGCAAGTTCTGCACGCCCGTGCCACTATTGAAACTTCTGTGAGTTCTGTGCACGCCCGTTCCTCAATAAGTACCCGAAACTGCTGTGAGTTCTGTACGACTTTCATACCCGTACCCGGAACTTCTGTAAGTTCTGTACGCCCGGTTTCACAATACCCGGGGTACCGGTACAACGTTTTTGTACCTGACCGGAACTTTTGTGAGTTCTGTACGCCCGGGCCACAATACCCGGAACTTCTGTGAATTCTGTAAGGGCTTTATACCCTAACCCGGAATTTGTGTAAGTTCTGTAAGACATCCATACCCTAACCCCAAATCAGCAAACCCTACAGAACCTAACCTTGAAAAAATATGTTTTCAATGCCAGTCACCTATATTGGGCCTCTTTTCCATTTGACCAAAACGAGGGAGGCCGCAGCCTCTGTTGGGCATTGCAGAAACGGGTGTCGGATTTGTCGATTCGGGGTATTTTACGTGTGAATGCATGAGTATTCCGCAAAAATCTTTCGAGATTCGTAGGCTAGCATATGGTCGCGAAATGAGCGTCGAGAGCCTGGTCGGCTGCTGTGCACGCCGGGCAACCAGACTCAGTTAGGCAAAGAAAACGGGGTCTTTGGTTTCGACCGAATTTGATGAGTCTACGCCGCGGGAGGAGCGGTACGGTGGTGAAGAAATACAACGGTCTTTACGATTTTGTTTTATGTTCACGCAGCAGGCACTGTCACATGAAGCGTGGAGTTCTGGTTGTGTTGTGAAGGCGTTTTTTCTTATGTAATCGCCATGAACAAAATTAACTTTTGAACGGGTACGTGTGGGGGTTACGACGAGGTACAACGACGACGTCGTGTTTCTTTTTACATCCTCGCGCAGTAGGTCAGCCTGCAATATCTTTCGTTGCTGACCCTCGAGAGTGTGATTCTGCCTCTCCGCACTGTACCCCACCGTGCTCCCCTGGCCCGACTGTTGTGCGGGGCGGCCTCGGGCGTGCGTGATGTACTGCTTGCTGTTGCTGCTGCTACGTTCCATCGCTGATGTGCTACTCTGCTGCTGCTGCTGCTGCTGCTGCTGCTGCTACGTACCACCGCACCTGTGCTGTTCTGTTGCTGCTACTCACGCAGCTCCCCTCATGGAGGTCAGCCTGCGACATGTTTCGTTGCTAAACGTCGAGGCGTGGTGGCTTTTCGATTTATTTGTTTATTCACAATATCACTTTTACTTTCCAG
The DNA here is from genome assembly GCA_037834295.1 of Postelsia palmaeformis. Lineage (NCBI taxonomy): Eukaryota > Phaeophyceae > Laminariales > Laminariaceae > Postelsia > Postelsia palmaeformis. The sequence continues at coordinate 9,850 of JBBMHQ010020781.1, forward strand.
CTTCTGGACAAACCGTGGTCACAGGTGTCGTGCCTTCTTCCCCCCGGTAAGGGCCTTTTTTTATCGCGCAGAGGGTTCAGCATTCCCAACGCTCGTCGATTATTCATTGAATTTTGCTGAATCACGCTCTCGCGCCTTCCGCCGGTCAAGTTTTTACGCGAGGAAAATTCCCTACGAGCACGAGCACGCACTCGGTGAGACTCGGAACCACAATTTGACGAAATTCATCTACTTCAAAGTAACTCCATCGGGGACGTCATTTTGTGTCCTCGTCGTGCCCCATCGTGCTCCTTTGCCTCGACCGCTGTGCCGAGGGCGGCCTCGGGCATGCGTGATCTATTTCTGCTGCTACTGCTACTGCCGCTGCTCTACTCCTCCTCTGATGCTGCTACGTGCAGCTGCTGTGTGGTTTTGCTGGTGCTGCTGCTGCTCACGCAGCCCCCCTCACGGAGTAGGTCGGTGCGATATATATTATTGTGCCTTTCCTCATCCTGCGCCATCGGGGCCCCCTGCCCCGACTGTTGCGTCAGGGGCAGCCTCCGGCGTGCATGATGTTCTACTGCTGCTGCTGCTGCCGCCGCTGCTCTGGTGCTGCTGCTACGTATGTGTTGTGCTGTGATGAGCGGTGTTGTGCGGTGATGTGCTGTGCTGTGCTGCTGTCTGCTTTGTCTGCGATATGTTTTTACTGCTGACCCCCGTGAGCATGGTTATTATGCAAGTCAACCCCTTTCGGTGATGCGCCTCCGCATCTTGAAGCTGAAAGACGGATTTATCTGCTTCGGAAGCTGTACGAGTACCGTGTTCCAATTGACAACCACCTGGCGTCTCGGCGGAGGTCTCGTGCCAGCTTAGTGTTCGTATGATACGTACCAGTACGCTATGCTGCTGCTTGCTGCTGCTGAGCTTGCTGCACAAACGTAATCGACGGCGCTTCGTAGTGTCGATCAACTAGATCGACTGCTGCTCAGCTTATTATTTTGTATAGCGTCTCGTAAGTAGCACTTTGTAGTGCTGCTTACTGCTGTACGAACGAGCAATGCGTTGTTGTGCTGGATGACGGATGGCAGTGTTTGTTTTTCTTGTGTTTGCAACGTTTTTTTTCTCTTTGCTCGAAATAGATTTTTCTGATGCACCCCTCGGCAGTACTATCACGCTAACAACCTCGAGTTGCATACCGGTACGCCCCCAGCCATTGCGGGCATGCGCGAAGCCGCAGGCGGGCGTCAGCCCGCCGCGGCGAAGCCTTCCTTGTTCCGCAGTAAATGGAGTAGTGACCTCCGCGTTTTGCCTCGTCTGGAATGCCGTCAGACAAATCGCAATTATTAAACGCGCGAGATAGGTGCTGGCTCGGAATGAGGAGAATACTACTGCGGTAATAGAGGATACTTTTACAAGTTGGCTGTAAGATAGAGGATTTTATCGAAACTCACCTTTGCAAGGTGTGTGATACTTTGACCGCGCGTACTACGGCTTTTATGTGACATTATGCAGGCTTTATCCCTTTTTGAGGTTCAAAGGATACATAGGAAGGCAAAGTACATCACAAAAGTGGAAGTGGCCTTCATTTTTGTTTGTTGTACGAGGTACGTATGTTCAATGAAGTTCACACGTTCTCGAAAGTTCTTTTTTTTGTTGCATGCTGACCGAATTTCGTGATCTATGTGGTAGATAATTTCAACACGCAGACCCCCGCGCGGGGGAACTGTGAGATCGAGGATTTCGTTGGAAGTCATATGTGCAAGCTGCGTGAAATACTGCGATCGCGCGTGCTAGGGGTTTTACATGACCTCTTGGAGGGAAGAGGTTGATGGCTTCCCTCGGGTGATGACTGTATTGTGAGCGAGGTATATCTGTCTTTATCAACCCCTCCTGCCTTTGGGCGTGACCTGCGATCGCTGTTCGCAGAGCGTCTCATGCGTCGCAGATAGAATTTCGATCGAGGTTTTTGGTCCGCATTGAAATTGATTTTCTGTACGCCTGGACATTATATACAAGGTATTACTGTGAGGCCCGGGTAACTCCATCTGAAACCGGTGAGGCGTATTTTTTTTGTGTTGCAGGTCGTCGAGCTGGCCACCACTGCTTACGAGAACACGACTGCACCGGAGATCAAGGCCGAAAGCTGTTTTTTGAAGGCGCGCGTGCACCATGCCAGGGGGAACCTTAGCGAGGCAAAGCTGCTGTATACTGAGGCGTGCAACTTGTGGCCTCAGTTCCCTCCCGCACAGTATGGTATGGCCCAAATGCTGGTGAACGAAGGAAACATCGACCTGGCGGTGAAGGCGCTCGACGCTGTGCTGGAAGAATTACCAGACAACCAGGTACAGGAAGGCGGCAGTGTGCGAGCTGTTTTGATGCGCTGTACGTACGATACCCACAAGTAGTGCCTATGCACTTCCCGCAGAGCCTGTCTCAGCCATGGTCTGCCATCAACCTTGTGCGCGCTCTCTTTGATCGTGTTTCAGGAGGCTCTCGTGCTTCTGGGTGTGCTGTACGCTAAAAACAAGCAGCGGCAGCCGGCACTGTCCAAATTCAAGCGGGCCCTGGAGCTGAATCCCCGTCTGTCGGATGCGTGGATCGCTCAAGCACAGGTGTAATATTTATGGATGGATACTGGAAACCTGCAGTAATATTTCGTGCTTACTTTATTTAGGTTGTTTCGGAACATCTCATCGAGTGACCGCCCTTGCGAGCGCATGCCTTGCTGCAGTAGTGGCCTGAACTTCGTCAGTTTATTTTGTCGAGTGATTGCTGCTTCATCTCATTTATTATTCGATTGTGAGTGTCGTGGTTCATGCACCCGTAGGTACTGCAAGAAGAAACTGCGGAGCACAAGCTTGCCCTTTCATCGTACTCCAAAGGGCTTGGTGACACCAGCCCAGCTGGGGCCAGACCGACCACGCCAGAGAGCCTCGGCGATAAGATCGGGCTGGAAACACATCAAGCCGCATGGACGAACATCGCTGTTCTGCACGAGCATTTGGGTAGCCCTGTAGAGGCCATGGCGGCCTACCAGCACGCCTTAAGCAAGAAGGGGCTTGAAGGAAAACGAGCAGATGATAACGCTGATTCAGATGCCCTCCTTCGTATCACTGATCCTGCTAATAAGCTATTTTGGGAGTGGAAAGAATTGCCGACAACGGCCTCGTTAGTGCAGGGATCGCGCACGGTGAAGACGTCTTCTTCCATAGCCGGGGCTCTGCAAAAAGGGACCCAAGTTCGAGTAGGCGAGCAGTATGTGACAACGGCGCAAGGCCCGGAGAAGGACGGCGCATTCGAGGTCGCAGACGTGCCCCCCGATGGCGTAGATGATATCGGACTAGAAGGACCGCTGTATAAGAAGGTGCAGAAGACGCGAGTGACCAGGGACAACGTGTCTATGGTCTTTAACTTTGCCCTGCTGCACGAGAAGCAAGGCCACCACGAGGCCGCGCAAGAGCTTCACAAGGCTGTCCTTGCGGAGCATCCGACTTATGTTCACAGTGAGTTGATGCTATGATACATGCTATATAGTACACGGAAGCGCGACCTGCGCGACGATTTGAAGGGTGAGTTGCAATCTTTTCTTCCCAAGGAGCCAGCTCACAGCAGACGCGGCGAAATTATGTTGACCTACTGCAGTCCGTGTATTGATGTGCGTACATTGAGACAATGAGAGACGATTGTCTTGACCAGCAATGCTTCGTGGGGTTGAGACGTCATTTTGCATACATATCGAATCGCTCTCTCGCAGGTTACCTCCGGCTGGGAATCATGGCTCGTGACTCTGGCCAAATTCACGAGGCCAGCAAGTGGTTCAAGCAGGCCTTGGAGGTCGATGGGGACAACCCTGACATCGTCGCTTACATGGGCAACCTTCACATGCGCAATTCGGAATGGGGGCCGGCGCAGAAGAAGTTTGAAAAAATTCTTGAGATGGTGAGGCTTGATTGCCCAAAACCATGCCCCGTCTGTGTTGCCCTAGATCTTCGCTAATCGAATCGACCAGAGCAATTGATACTATTGTAGTTATACCCCGCCAGTTTGGGGGCTTTCTTGTCCGTAAAAATGGGCTGCGTATCATGTGCTCCCCAAAGCAAATCGACCCCGTTTCCTTTTGTTTTCATCACGATTATTTGACGTCAGCCTGGGCTTCGAGGAGACAGCTACGCGAATCTCTCATTGGGGAACGTGTACTTCAGCAACCTAGAAGATCGTACCAAGTACGAAAAGCACCTTCTGCATGCCGCGAATTTCTACCACGAAGTCCTGAAGAAAGACGATGCCAACGCCTTTTCAGGTACGGCGCCATGTCGCGACGCCCATCGGCACTTTGCTACGGTGATCAGAGGAACCCCGCTATTAGTAACCACTGCTAACGTCGATAATTTGTACGTGGCAGGCAGTCGAGCTGACACACTGTAGCATCCACTGTGGTCACTGTGTGCTGATTCATAATCCTGGGTCATCTGTTTTGTCCCTTTTGTGCTTGACCTATCCAGCGAACGGTTTGGGAATGGTGCTGGCGGAGAAAGGGACTCTGGATCACGCGAAAGACGTCTTCGCCCGAGTCCGAGAAGTATCTGCGGAGGTTCTGGGAGATGTATGGATCAATTTGGCTCACGTGTACCTCGCTCAGAACAAGCACAACGAGGTGAGCTACATTTTACGTATCTCGTTCAACGAGAGGAAAAAATCCGACCTTGATCAGACTTTTTTTCAAGGGTTTTTGGCAAAATCAGGTATCCCTGGCCATATTTCAGCCAAAATCAGTACCTGGTAGCACTCTAAAATTAAGTACAAAACACACCCCAGGAGGCCTGCTATTGGCCAGGCTGGCATCGTAACTGATTTTGGCTCGAAAAGGCCAAGGCATACCTGTTTTTTTCTACTCTGTCTAGCTTTCAATTGACTTTGGCCAACTTTGAACCAATCAGAGAGGCCATACGTACACTGTTTTTTTTCTCCGTATGCGTCTGCCCTCCCCCGATTGAAATTCTTCTGTATTGACGCATAAACTCTGTAGTACTGGTACGTCGTACGTAAAAGTACGTATGTGTACATGCATTTATACATGCGTATTGTATACGCTGGTTTCACTTTTTCTTCTTTGGGGTGTGCGAGGTGCTCTGTTATTTTCTAGAATAGTATCTATGGTCACAGCAGTCGACACAGCACCATGGCGTCCTTGTCTGCACCACCCCGCGTCAAGGTGGTCTCAGGTTTGGTACGGCAAGAAAAACCGTGCCGAGCAGGCGGTTCCGCGAAGACGGTCTAGAAGATGTAAAGCTGTCAACGGGTGGGGGGCGACAGGGTAAATACTCTTGGCGCCCCCGCCGTGGCGAAACAAACGAAGCCTACATTCATAGTGGCTCTCTGCAGGTCCAAGTGGAGCCCGCGGGGAGCCTGGTATCTACACTCTAAAGGAAACAAAACAAATCAGATTTTGAACCCATGTGGCACGCTTAACGCTTTAGGCGCATTCTTTTTTACCGGACTTTCATGGACAGAACACCGCTCGAGGCGCGCGTTTTTTATTTGGTATCAGTATGTATCTGATTTTGGCTCAAACGGATCAGGTATACCTGATTTTGGCATTTGCCCTTTTTTTAATTCACTTGCGGTATTTGCTATCGGTGCCCGGCTTGTTCAATAATTGTTACTTTGAACAGTGCGAGCTGTCTACATCCGACTTGGCATAAAATCATCGAAGAGTATATATGTACATGTTTATGTATATGGCGGGCGGTACACAGGACTAAAAATGCTCGCCCAAAACCAGTCCGGCCGATTGTATTATGTACACACGAAGTACGAGTAGTATCGACTCTCCATTCTCCCTCAGAATATCATGCGTTTGGGCGTGATTTGCACTCCTGGCCGTAGATCTTATTGCGTAAAGGGTATGTGATTCTGACCGAATACTTCACTTGAGCGGAGTTTATTCAGCACCATGATCTATGCATCGTTTTCCAGTTGCACTACGCAGCCTTTCGACACCTGTCCTGACACACTACGTGTAGTATTGGGTTCAAGGTGATGATATATACCTCAATGTATATGGCCGAAGCAGTTTTAGCGATCCCTCTTGTGTCTTACCACCGAAACTCGAAGTTGGGGATTGTGCTTGCTTCCTTTTTCCATGCTAACCGTGGTTCACTCACCCCTGCAGGCGATTCGGCTTTACCAAAATTGCCTCAAGAAGTTTCACGGCGGACGAGACCCCAGCTTGCACATCTACCTGGCTCATGCGTACTTCGACGCACGCCAGTACAGTGACTGCATGCGCGTCCTGCTCAGGGCACTGCACATTTCACCCAACAATCTGCAGCTGTGGTACAACCTTGCCCTCGCTAGGGAAACTTTTGCTGTCGCGGTGTTGCAGAAGGAGCAGAAGGGAGAAGCGCGCACTCTGGCTGAGGTGGAGAACGCCATCGAAGATCTTAAGGTATTGTAAACCTCGATTCCTGTATAGCGTGGGGCGTGACCGAAGAGGGGAGGCTTGCCAATGTTGAGTCCAGGCTCATGAAGCATTCGTACTGATTCCCTGGTCTTGAAGATTTCTCGGAGGACATCATTAGTACCGGAGTCGCCAGGGAAACAGTTCTTACAGTAGTGTCCCCCATCGCTCCCATCTGTGAGTACATGGAATATTAGTGATGATTGCGCGCCACCATTGTTTTCTCTGATTGCAACGTAAGTGAACAAGTTACCGACTCCACCTCATGAATATTTCGCGCGGTGTGCCAACATGGTTGCCTATCGACCATAAATGCCTTGTCCTGTATTTATAGTATATACCAGGTACACGATAGGTCGTCGATCTCTGTTGTAGCGGGCGTTCAACGTAGTACGAAGCATAGACGAAAGCCGACACGCCCGTAGATATCGCACTCGCAAACCGTGTGTGCCACTCACGCCATGCGCACACCCACAGTGTGTTTGCGGGGTGAAGCCAGCGTAGGTGTACACCCAGTTTGGAGTGCTCTGGCTGCTTTAGCGCGTGAGAAGTGAAAGTTTTGCGCCAACTTGAACTACATAAACTTTCAAGATATTAATAGCAGCGATAGACACGAAAAAAGCTATATTTTGCCAACGCCTTTATCCGGGCAATGAAAAAACGTGTGCAATGCGGAGAACGTGTGCAATGCGGTCCCCTACCCTGACGTTTTGGTCTCAGGGTGCAACGAAGCTGTTTTCCTGGCTGAAGGACTGCGAGCCAGACAGGACCGGAAACGTACATCGTCATCTACCGTACGACTCCAGCAAGGCCGAGAAGCACGCCAAGTTCTGCTACGACAACATCGAACGCGCAGCTCAGCACCTCAACCACGAGAAGGCGAAAGCGAATCAACAACAGGAAGTTCGCGAGCGGCACCAGCGTGCGCTGGAAAAGGTTGGCACTTGTATTGTGTGCAGTTTATTAAGGTTTGACTAATACCTCGTTGCGCCCGATCGTTCAAACATGTTCACAAATATTTAATATGTGTTGTGAATGACCCGCAATCCTGTCACATACTTCCGTGTGTCCTAAAAATGCTCCCCTCCTCGACGCTCAAGCAGATGGTCCAACAACGCAAGCAAGAGGAGGAGGACGCGAGGCGGCGCCAGGAGTCTAGCGCTGTTCAACGGGCAGAACGGGCTAAAATCAAGCAGGCAAGCCTCAACAAGCTTCAAGAGAGTTGGACCTCTCAGTCACACACGGCTTTGAGTAAGCCCGGGGGCGGTAAGCTGGGA